>PNEQ01070746.1:7792-21160 GCA_003012365.1 Medauroidea extradentata
GGGGGGGGGGGGGGGGGGGGGGGGGAAATGAGTATATTAATTGTACGTCACAAAATAAAGCACGACAATTAAGATTAAGTGTTAGTGCTGCACCGAAAACTGCAAAAAAATCTCCTCGAATTAATTTCAGTGTAATCTGTTGCGCTGTATAAAAGGAAAACCACTAAAACTTTGTCCTTATCCATGTTTACAGTGTGTAAACTTTTTCAGTGATATGTGCGGAAAAAAACTGTGGCAACATTTTAGTGTAATCAGTGACGCTGTACTAAAAACCAAACTGATAACATCCTTAATTACTGTGAAAATATTTTATGTTCTTTCCTGTACTTTGTATGCATGTCATACAAGCAAGACATATTTACAGACAATTGCAAAATATTCACGCCAATTTAGTCGTTGTTCTGCTTGTTCCACTGTTACTTTATGTGTTTGGTTGACAGATAAGTAAGTATTACACGCGAGAAAATAGTGTCATTGAATGCCATTCTGCGCTTGTGGAGACACTCCCTCTTCGCCCAGTGCACGTCTTTAGCAAAGAAGGGTAGAGAGACAGCTTGGCGCATCAGTCCATGCTGTGTTGCAACGTCAGCAGTAGCCGATCGCCGCGTCCTCGCAGTGTGGCTGTTGCTGTATCTAACATGCGCTGCATTGCACACGTTATGTGCAATTTTTACGATATTCAAATGCTGTGGGACACGTTAAGAACGTAGTAAAGATCTGTACCTTGCACAAATATAGTAATATTTAAGGTTATGATTAAAATTTTTTGTTTATAAATTGCATATGGTGATTTATGTAGGTTATTATATATCCTTAATATAACCTGTTTTCGTTATCAGCAGATTTCCAGGAACAAAATACCTCGGAAAAGGCGGACCAACAGTAAATGCATGGAACGTCTGTTTTCGTAAGCTATTACGAGCTGGGATATCATAACATTGTAGTTTGAAACAATAATTTATTTAAACAGACAAACACATCTTGAATGAAATTATGTTCAAGAAGAGCAGCTATTATATATATACTTTTAACAAATATTGTGGGTTGACTCTTACACTGGTATTCCAAGGTTCTGGGAATCAAAGCGCACCGAACCATCAATGAATCTGTTTACCATTCCAGTTAATAGTCTAGCAAGAATCTATCAATCATCTTCATGAATTGATAATAAAATTAATTAACGCTTTTCTCATTCAATTTGATTTCGATGGCTTGAAAGATAACTAACAATTTTATAATTGAATTATCACGTCAAAATTAGAGGAAAAACGCTTTTATGTCCCCATCCTCGATTATGGGGGAAGGGCAGTGTTCCCCTGTCCTCCCACCTACCTCTTCACAGCCACCACTGGTTTAGTGTACAAAATTCAGAGTTTTTGCATTATCAATATGAATTCATATTTTGAAAAGTAATAGTTCTATGGTAAGTTAGTGAGAGAAGGTCCACAAACATTAATCAAAATGATAGGAAGCTTATTTGAAAGATATTTCAATGGTAACTGAATTCCTGAAAAATTGAGAAAAGGCATTATCTCTCCTATCCACAAAAAAGATTCCAAGGATGATCCAGTAAATTACAGAGATATTACAGCACTTGCTACGTAAGAGAGATTGTACTCAATAGATAATGTACCAACCAGTAGGCTATGGACGAAAATGAAGAACATGGAAATTAATCCTGTCTTAATTCGGGCTATTCAGATGTATTACAGGAATAACTCTGCAAAAATCAAATTAGGAAACGAAATCACCACCTCATTTCTAATAACAAAATGATTGAGGCAAGGTTGCTGTTTATTTCCTAAGCTTTTCAAAATATATTTGGACATGAGTTTAAAAAATTTAAAGCATGGGACTGAGGAGCTCACATGCTGTTCACTTTGTTTTTTGCAGATGATCAGGCAGTCACAGCAGAAGAAGATGACCTCAGCTATATGATTATAAAACTTATAGATAAATACAATGGTGCAGATCTCAAAATGAATTCAACCAAATGTGAGTACGTGATAGTCGGGAACGAGGAAGTAAAGTATTTGATATTAGATGGAAGAAGGATGAAAAGAGTAAAGTGTGGTAAATATTTGGGGATGATTTTTAATAAGAAAGGCAACTGTACAAATGAGACACAAGATAGGAATAATAAAGACAGAGCAGTGATTAGAACACTAAATTCGCTTGTCTGGAATAAAAATATCAAAATAACAAAAAAAAAAAAAAAAAAAAACACAAGTGTGTGTGTGTGTGTGTGTGTGTGTATATATATATATATATATATATATATATATATATATATATATATATATATATATATATATAGACACACACACACACACACACAGGATGTTTCTAGAGTGTTTGTGAACATTTCCTGCACATAAGCTATCTGTTAGTTGACATTAATGTGAAGCAGAACAGGCGGGCCAAGTGATACACTGCTAAGTGGACACAATTAATTGGTTCGATGCAACACGAACGCTACACCTGGCAGTCACAGATGCAGCGATGGCATCTTTGATGCCATATGTTCAACGTTTGGTCACCAATTTTAAGGTATTTCCCGACTATTGCGACCCCAAGTGTCTTATATCAAATTTCTTGTCTTAGTGTCGGCTATCTCGCTACAGGATGTTTTAAATGACATTCATTAACATCCTGTATGTGTCTATATGTATATAGTGCCGTATGATGCCGTTGGTCGGCAGGTTTCCTCGGGGATCTCCCGTTTCCCCAGCTCCTTCAATCCGGCGCTGCTCCACACTCATCTCATGTCACCCCACACCAGCACTGCAGACCTCAATGTTTACTCACTATAATATATATATATATATATATATATATATATATATATATATATATATATATATATATATATATATATACACATACACACACACACACAGGCTGATTCATAAGTCAGTTTAAACCTTTCCATAATGACGTAGATAACATTGAGACACTTCCTTTGACATAGGACACTTGGGGTCGGAAAAGTCGGAAAATGCCCCAAAAATGGTTAAGCCTATGACAAGGAAGGTTGCGGTGCGAACTTGCAAAGATAATATTTAGTTTAATGCCAAGGCTTTGGAGAGTAGGGTTTCTGTGTGAGCACATAAAACAAAATGATCTGAATGTGGCGAGGTACTGCTCCTGTGCTCGTGGTCCTATTTCTTTATAACATGTTTCAAACATTTACAAACTTTAACTTCTCTTTTTAAAATTGTTTCCGTCAGTGTAATGAAGGTTAGTAGAATATTGGGAAAGACTGTGTTCCCACCTTCATAATATTAAGGCATGAACTTTCGTTGTGCTGCTTTCTGAACTTAGCGATAACACTTGCAGGTTGTCAATTTGAGTTTGCTGTTTAAAGAACATAACTGTCATGTATCTTGTCCTCGATAATAAATATGGACCAAAAAGTAGAATTGTTAACTCTTATCATTTTGAAACACCAGAGAGAGCAATACCTGTCTATGATTCTATTTATCCTATCACCCACAGCATGAAAAAGGTAAATTGCAAGTGTTATGTATGAAACTTTTCACTGCGAAACCTTCAGTCAACGAGCAGTGGAACGTTACAACTTACCTGTACGTTTTTCTCTAATGTACGTCGCACACTTCTTGCATGACATTTTCACCTTATCTCCCATTCTACAGCTTAATGGCAACAGTACGTTCTTTGCTTCTGGGCTTGAGCCGTACCACGTGTTGCTTCTTTGACAACATTTCGACAAACATTACAGCTGCCATCATCAGGTCGAAAACAGGATCAACTGACCAGATGACGGCAGCTGTAACTACTGTCGAAATGTTGTCAAAGAAGCAACATGTGACATGGCTCAAGCCCAGAAGCCAAGAACATAGTAACAATGCCAGCGAAAGCCTGCAATCCATATTAATGATAACAGGCTGGCATATGAATACACAAACCCAGTTTTATGCTATTTATCTGTTTTTTGCTTATGCATTTATTAAACCCAAATGCTGTAAATGTTTATGCAATCGTTTTTTGTTTGTTCTTTTTCCCACTGTTCCTCCTGCAAATCAGTATTTTCACTTGTTAACGACCCAAACCAGTTTGTATCTTAAAAACTGCTTATGTATTAAATGCAGAACATGTGTACTTTCCAAGACACTTTTGTTTGACAGAACTTAAATTTAAATGCAGTATTTAAATTTTACATGTCCTCACTGTTAATTAATTACATTATGAATAAATAAAATATGTTTTCCAAATGCTTAACAAAAACTTATAATGTATATAATTGTTAAAGGTTCCTACTGTTAAATGTAATAATAGCCACTGCGGTTAAAATGCTGGTACATTATGTTGCAGCCAAGCTCTCATTACAGAAGGATGAGCGATTCATGTGCCCTTGTGTTCAGGTAGTTTTTCAACAATTAAATGTGAAAGTAAGCTTTAAGCTTTAGCTCAAAGCTTTTAGCTTTCTTTTGTACTGCAATGTTCAGAATTTTATCACCATCAGGATCTACTGAAATGCAAAAGTCCACAAAAAAGTCTCTATTCAGACTTCTTATGTCAGATCTGGAGGATACTGAAGAGTAGAATGTCTGCAGCAACTACGTATCTGCAATGGTCGACCAGGTATTTCTTTGTTGACATGTTTCTTGACTGTTTGCATTTTGTACAGCTATAGGCCTATAGCATATATGTGGGATAGTTGGTTCTTAGATCAACTTCTTATTCATGAGGGGCTAACATACACATTCTCTTGCTCTTATCTTATACCTATGTAAACCCATATGATTGTAAGTGGCCCAAACATTTATTTCTTCATTGATTTACAGCTTGGGCCTAGATAGCGTGTCTGCAACAACCAACATCTTACATTGTACACACAGTGCGCACTTATCAAGTGACTTACTAAATATAGCCTCTAAGGGCTGATGATCTGAATCTACAACAACCCTGTTACCGTAGAGTTACTAATGGAACCTTTCGGATCCAAATATAAGACAGCCAACAACTCATTCTCAGTTTGAGCATGGTGTTATGTGGAAGTCATTGGAAGTCAATGTTTTAGATGCAAATGTCCCTGTTTACTTTCCTTGAAGCAGGACTGCTCATTGTCCTTTACTCGATGAATCTACTTAACAGTGCATGGTAGAAAAATAAACGCTGAAAATATCAATTGATTTTTACGCTTTTTTTGATGACAATATAGATAAAATACTTAATGACAATCCTAGATAATTGTATTTGCCAAGTTTATGAGTAAATATTTATCCAGAATTACTAATTCGTTAAGCGTGATCTCTTGTGCCACAGTTAAATGCACGAGGTACCGTCTGGAAACAATTTTGTTTGAAACGTTGACTAAGGATTGCTATTGTATAATTTTCGCAAATTGGCTTTAAGAAACCTACAGTTATAGATAACTGCTTTTAGGTTTGGATTATGTACCGCACCCTCTTAAGCACCTTAAAATATTGCAAAAACCAGAGGGTCTGTTAGCATCATGTTTACTTTATGGAATGCGGCCTTGTGTCTTATCTGTCCACTGCCAATAAGTGTCCTGCTTACAGAGTTCACGAAGATCTGCAGTGTGTGTTGCTAGGTTGGCTGTATTTGTGCCTTAGCTGATCCTCATGGCACGCAGCAAGGCAATACTAAGTGGAACGCCTCTGTAACTTTAACTGCCACTCATACGCCACCACTACTATTGCTGATAAAAGGCCAGTAAGGCAATCAGCACAGTGACTTTTCATCACGAGCAGACAGATATAAAATTTTCTGCCACCTGCAAGGACGAGGGCTTAATTTAATTTTGGAATGTTTGAGTTAGACCTCCCTTGCCTCATTGCCAGAGGAATTTTCCATAATTGCTGTGCAAATTTTCCCAGCGCCACTGAGTTTGTGTGAGATTGGAGTCAGTTCAATGAGTGCTGAGGAATCAAAGAGTGCACGAGCGGAGCAGTAAATTAAGCCGGGGGCTGCAAGTGAGGAGGACTGTGATGTTAGGGGTGGTCACAGACTGCAGCCTAGAAGGAGAATATTCAGCAAGAGGCCAGGAAGCATATTACGGGAGTGATAGTATGCTGTGAAGAGCACATGTAAGTGGGCCAGGAAAGACTGATGAAAATTCCGGGATAGAAAGTGAGAGAGAGAAACATGCAAGTATTGTAGTAGGACTCTTGCATGGATGGACATTATTTCTAATAAAGGCATTTTAATGTGTAGCTACATAATGCAATGGGACAATGTAGACAGACGTTAAGAGTAGCTAGTCTGAAGTGTTAGTTAAAGAAGAACAAAATTACCAATACTCTATTAACTCAACTAAACTAAAGAATTCTACCCTTCAATTCTTTAAGAACTCCTCAAATTGTAACAATTGTACGTTCCACCACACATAATTAATTATTCTAGAAATGTATGTACATTTAAGTTTGCTATGGATAGTGTAGAATTATGGTGAGATTCATAGCCCCAACTTGAGAAAGAATTTCGTCAAGACGGTCTTGTTTCTTAAGAAAACATTTTCCCAACTCCAGTTGCATAGTCAGTGTCGAGAGGATAGCTTCATGAAGTCGACGAGCTTGGATATGTGCTACTTCCGGCTAGACGAAGTAAATGCTTAAGTGGCCGAAAACAAATGAACATACACGACTACACGCAAGTTGAAAATAACTTTTGTGCTTTCTGCTTTGTTTCACTGGAAGTTACATCACACATTCGTCACTTTCTATTTATTTTTATTAATTTTCATGATGACTAGGACATGTTCGCAGCATTACATGCCTCTGGAGATAAAAGTATTTCTGGAAATACTGAAAGAACATAGGGATGTGAAAGAAAATAAGCAAAGTATAACAGATTTAAACATATTTTTTTGCTGCATCATAATGAAAATTAGTTATGCTGTAAATTTTTACAATAGTAAATTCTGAAATAAAATAATTTTTAGCTTTATGTTTGAATTGATATAACTATTTTGATATTACGGTACTTTAGGTTAGTGACTTAATGGACTGTTATTGCTGAATTCATAGACGAATATCTTTCTACCTACGTTTTTGATTGCCAGTTTGGTTAACGGTAGAATATTTCAAAATATTTTACAAATAAACAAATTGGTAGCTTGTTTGTATTGAATAGGAATTTGTGACCTCAAACAAGAGTGACTTGACCAAGTCGTTGCTTAAGTTATGACTATGATTCCCACTTAATTACATTAACATAAAATCACAATCTCTTTTGTTGCAATTTGTTTTCATAACTATACTCAACTGAAGTTGCATTGCCTACTCAAATAGCCATGGAATCACACTCTGCCATTAGCTAAAACTACCTATATTTGCTTTGTTTCACAGCTTAAGTCATCTCGTGAGCGAATTTGGCCAAGACATTCCTGTTTGCAGACTTAAGAACAACCTTGAAGTCTATACAACATAACCTTTTCAAGCAGTGACTATGCAACAGAAATATCTGCTCTCAAGCCAATAGAAAATAAGATTGTCTTCATCAAGGCCATGTGGTTAAGAAAGTTCTAAAGAAAGGTTAATGACATTGAACAGGAATTTGTGACGTCATATGAGAACGACTTGACCAAGACGTTGCTTACGTTACGATTATGAATCCCACCCTTAGTCCTGTTACAATACAAAAATGTCATTAATCTTGAACTATACTTACTGTATGCTGAACATACTACCCACTTCTATACAAATGAAATATTAATGTACGTAAGCTTCAAACATAAAAAATATTATAAACTAAAGAAAATACTGTATTTAATGGCAAACTCACCTTCACTGGTATGCATGACACAACATCCTTCTCATTCATAGAGTCTGAGTCACTGAAAATTGGGTACATAAATTCTTCTGCTGCCAGACACAAGCGACAGATACTTTCAAAATTGTATATCACATAATTTGTATCATCTGATGATGTTTCGTCTGATAGAGAAACATCTAAGGTTGTATCTTCAGCATGATCAAAGCCGACCACATTTTCACCGGTAGTCTTTTTTAAGTCATTAAAAGAAACATTTTGGTTAAACTCATTTTCAATACTTTTCTTAGGAATATCACAAAACTGAGAGCCATGATTTGAACCTGCCTTAGTGATCGCAATCCCATTAGTTATGTGCTCTACCTGAAACAATTTGTCCACACTGTCTTGTTGGACAACTTGTACTGTTTGAAAATCTTTATCAAAAGTAGATTCTATTGGTAGGAAAGTTATAGTGTCTGAGGTAATTTCTGTATCACCAGAATCAAATTTATTTCCAACAAATTCCATTGTTTTTCTTAATTTTCCCTTGCTTCCATCTGAAATGTTTTTTGACTTTTTACGAGAAACTTTTGCAGAGTGAAATTGGTTTTCATTAATGGTTTGAACAGACAAGGTCTCACTGATGGGCAACTCATCACCAGAACAAACAACTGGCCTAGAACAGAGTTCAGGAATTAAAATCCTTTCATAGTGGGTAGAATCCGAACCTTCTTCTTCACAAACCTCCAAGTCTTCATAGTTCTCGTGTGTTAATTTTGACAAATCAGTAGAAATTTTTTCATTTTCCCAACTGCACACAATGATATCATTAACAGAATTTGTTTTTTCATGACCTCTTCCTTCATTCATCAAACTAAGACCAATGTCTGAAAGGGTACACTGCTGATCACTTAACCTTTCACTTGATGTAACTTTATTGTTCGCAATACTGCCTCCACGCATCCAGTTGTGTAGAAAATCTGACTGGTCTAAACCATGCATGGAGCCTACATCCATGTATTCTGAAAACTGTTCCTCTTCCAAGTTTCTTTCTTCCAGATTAACAGTCTCTGACTCATCATTAAATGAAACCTCTGCCTCACTTATGTCCTGTGCAAAATCTTTTTTGTTACTCACTTGTTCACAAATTTTATGGAACAAAGCACTTGTGTTATCATCTTCATTTAACACTGGATCGTCAACCATCCAACTATTAAGAAAACCTTCTTGCACAAAGCCATCCATGGAGGCTTCATCACTGTCAGAAATACAATTACCATTTGTTTCTATTCTACAAGGATATGCTAGATGTGCATTTTCAGACACTGCAAACTCCTTGCATTCTGTTTCACACATTTCATCAACAACTTGCAAGGTAACTTTTTTATGGCTGAGAATTTTCTTATCACTGGCATGATCCACTTTATTAGAGCACAGAGGTACAGTGTTTAGTTTAGAAAAGTCAGACTGTGTTATTTCATTATTACAATTAATCTCATTAAGTTTACTGACAGAATTAGTAGAATATTTTTCATCTTCCTGCAGTAGCAAGCTGTCTTCCAACTCACCAATTACAGAAACAGAAATTGAGTTATTACATGGCATCCTATCTACAGGATTGTTGCAATTTTTACTATTTTGATACCCACCATCACTAAATTTTAGTAACTTTTGTGAAGAATAATTTTCTGGTTGATGTTTCAACACTGAATTATCTATTGCTACATGTTGTTTAACATTTGGACCAAACAATGTAGGCACTGCATCACGAACAAGCCTATTAAGCATGTCACTGAAAAAACAGTTCCGTTCAAAATGCTGTTCACATACTTTGTATGCTATGCTCAACCGATAAGTTGAAAACTTGTAAAGGTCAGGGTTTCCAATGTTCTGCAGCCACTGGTCACATCTAGAAAATAATACATTTACAGTTTATATTAGAAAAAAATTACACTGAAACTAACAAATAGTTAAGCTATCATTACCTTTTTGCAAAATTTATATTAAGTGGAAGATTCTCTGTATTAGCTAAAAAAAAATGTACATTAACCCTTTTAGTGCTAAGTTCCAAAATATCAGCAATCATTAACTATGCAAAAAATGCCAGACACAGACATATTGAACCTGTAATTTTTAAAAAAATATAATTTCAAGTCTTTTTGAAAATAAATATTTTTAGAAAAAGATATGTTTACAACTGCAATGGATTACCTTCCCTTGCCAGTAAAATTTTTTCTAACATGATTACTTTGATTGTTATTGAATAAGTATTTAAATATTTAATAATGATTAATTAATACATGATGGCCTTTTCACATATATACCTCAAAGAAAGTTGCACTAAAAGGGTTAACACTGTAAATAATGCAGAGTTTAAAATTTACATATAGGTTACAAGTCTTCCAGAGTTCCATTTGAGCATCACTAATGCTATGGTGCCAAAAATATTTTTTTGAAATTACAAACTATTCAGTCATTCTAATGTGCAACACTGAGGTGTTGCGCATTCGGGGTGTTTCCAATGCCAAGTAATGGTGTCGTCGTACCAGGCCACAGGCCAGGTGGAGTTGCGCCTGGTCGCGGCAGGAGTTCGCAGAGCGTGTCAGTGGCAGGTGTTCGCAGAGCGTGTCAGTGGCAGGTGTTCGCAGAGTGTGTGAGTGGCAGGTGTGCGCTGGTTGGTAATGGCAGATATGCGGTAATTGAGTGTATGTGGCAGATCAGTGACGGCGGCACGGCATGTGTGAACTTGACACCGACGTGCGACACCTGCCATCCCAAACGCCGCACGGCCATCTGCCAGTGCAGGACAGATGGCTTCGCCGCCCCCTCCCTCTACCAGGGCATGAAGAAGGCAGTCTGGAAGCAGCGGTCGCTACAGATGGAACGAGAGAGACGTGGTGTGCTAAGGGACTCTGATTCATCCAGCAAGAAACGTAACGTGCATGTGCAACTATCCGGCCCAGTGTTTTACTTTGTTTCGCAATTGGAACTGGCTTACTTAAGGCCCTAGGGTATGGGGGTGTGGACAGCCCCATAAGTGTCCATGTAAGGTGTAGTTTTCTCCAGATCCTCCCTGCTTTTCCCGATCCGCAGCTGTTTCGACTCGCCAGGTGAGAGAGGGGCATGCCGGCACGAACAGACCACGACCCATCGAGTCTCGTGTTCCCGGCTACACGCTTAATCGAGTGGCGCCCAGAGCATTCCGACGCAGCTCCATTCCTACCTCACTCTCACCAGACACGGCGTCAATGGTGTAGGAATGGCATAGAGATGGCAGGGAGTACGTCCAGTTTTTGCTTGTTATGAAGTGTATACTAAGAGACAATGACATGTATTTGTTAATTGTTCACAACACAAAGCTTCATGGTGACAGTAATATGTAAGTTAGTGCAAATTATAGTGAAAACAAATAATCAGGGTGTCCATACAAATTTGTAATAAAATTTCCCAGACTTTTCCTGACCAAAATTTGAGATTTCCCTATTTTTATTTCATAATTGGATGACCTTTCGATTTTCCAAAAGAAAAAGATTTAAAAGAATTTTAAAAGATTACATTAAAAACATTATAAATTGAAACAAAGCCTTGAATACACAAAGAGTTTCACAGAGCGTACGACCACACTAAACCCACACATGAAAAAAATACTTCAATAGTCTGGGTGAATGCAGACTACAACATAAAATTTTCACCTAGAATTTCTGAACCACTGGGGAACTTCCATTACATTTCCAGGATTTCAAGTAAATACCTGACTTTCCCTGTATAATTTCACGTTCCCTGACTTTACAGAATGTGGACACCCTGAAACTCCAAAAAAGGATTTCATCAGATAAACTAAATTTTACCGGATAAGTAAAAGTAGATTTGAAAAATTCAGAAAAATTGAATAACAGATTACATGGTTGGGGTTAGATACTCATGAAAACAAAACATTTTTGTCATAATACAAACCTTTCAGCCCACACACCAGAAAGGGTAAACATCAATAATTATAATGCCAGTCTTTAGTTACATGTACATGAATGACAGAATCTCTATTTTTGGCTATACTTGATATTTATATTCACATTGAACATTTATTTATTAGTCATTGAGCAACACATGCCATCAACATTGTCAGGTACAGAGGACAAATCTATGTCCTAAACACCTAAAATACAAAAAACATTGCTGTGCAAACAAACAACATAAGGAAATACACAAAACAATTAAAATAACTTACAATCCAATCTGATTATCACAAGCGCTCCAACACAGTAAATATACTAATTAGAAAACAAGGCCTAGGAGTTACAAGTCTTCTTCCCAAGATACAGTATCCAAATGTACCACCCCCCCCCCCACAAACACACATGCACGCACACGCACACGCACACACACACACACACACACACACACACACACACACACACATAGTATGTCACCGTCTCAACCCCGTGGTCTGTGAAGTAAGGCAGACTTGACGGTAGCTACTGGCCATCTCCTAAGCCATTTCTCTCTGCTGTTAGTCACACTCCACCTGCCTCACCTCCAGTCACCACAGTGCTTAGTTTCAAGTGTTTCAGTGCAATTCATAGTTATGTTCACGTATACTTTATTCAATGCTTATTTTTATCATCTCCATTTACCAGTGTTTTTGATTTGTGCGCTTAACGCCAATATCCTTCAACTTTATCTCTACGCCTGCGTGTTTGGGTCGGAAGATCACTGCATTGGTACCGGCCGACTCCGAAAGTTTTTTAGTCAACTAGCCCACAGCTAGCTGGCCTTTGTATTGTGCTAATGTAACTTTTAAGCCTACATGCCGCATAAGTTCAACAGTTTAAGCAACATAACTATACGAGTGCCGTGACCATGTGTGTGTATTGCAAGTCTATCACCAAGTGTTTGTTCTTCAGTATCAATAAATCAACATGCAACCAAGTAAGTAAGTGAATTGTGTACAGTCATTTCATTAGGGATTTAGGAGCTGACCAAATTACTGTGGTGGCACTATTATTCTCTTTCACACACATACCACGTGCTCGTTGTACCTACGCTGACCACGTGCCAGCACAAACGCGCCCTCTGATTCATCCGTCGTATATTGCTGGATTCGGTAAGTCCTCGGCTAGCTGAAGGTTCAGTGATAGAGTTACAAGCTCTTATCTCAGTGTCGTGGGTACGAGAAGAGAAGAGCGAAAATCACCAAATATAAATATTGTTAGATGCACCCTGGGATTACTATTACCAGAATTTATTTTGTTCCGAATTTAGATGTATATATATATTTTTTATTACAGTATAACTTGAGAGTTGGTTTTTGAGGTGAGAGCCCACCGCGTGTGTTGTACAGGGATTTGTAACTGTGTTGCGTAGATTGAATCTGAGTATTCAATAAACATCGTGCTACTAAATTGTACTTTCATCATTTACCAAGATGCGCGGCCCGATGGCTCACGTTACCAAAAAGAAAGGTGCTGTAGCCCCGATGTTAAAGGATCTCCATGGCACGTGTGCCCGCGGGAGCTCTCCCCGCACACGTCCGATCACTTCGACAGTCAGATAGCTAAGGCCGGGAAGCTGAGCTCCCAGCATCCTCCTCACTCTTCACAGGAAGTGCCCACAGATGGCACACCACGGCAT
>PNEQ01070747.1:0-21092 GCA_003012365.1 Medauroidea extradentata
GTGCTTAACATAAACTTAAAAGTCCAGACAAGAAAATAACAAGCTGTTATTCCGGAAATAAAACATCTTTACAGCAAAAATCAGCAGATGAAATATCTGCTATAAAAAGAAAACTTTACACTAGAAAGTTAAACTGCAATTTTAATGAATATATTTATCTATTACTTTCGGAAATGATTTTAGGCTGAAGTATCATATCGAACGAGATATTGTACAAAGTCATCCCGCCCAATTTTTTTGTAGTTTCTGATATTAACAGTAATGTAGAAAACTCCAAAAAAGTGGTCATAACTTCATTAAAAAAATTCTAAAAAATATTTTTTCATGGTCAGTCTACTTGAAATTGTTGTCTGATTCTTGTGCCACGCAGCAACAATCGAAAATTTAAATAAAATCCGTCGCTCCATTGCCCTTAACGCAGCAATCTGCATTACGCGTAAACAACGCTACCCCACGCACAAAGGATGTCAAATGAAATATAGGGCTACCACATGACTACCACGCCTAATTACGTCAATTAGTTGCTAGGCTACTATCTACTAAATTAGTTGTGATTCCGTCGGCAACACACAAGCTTATTCAAATATGGGACTACTTAACTGACGTTTCCCCCTGGTTCGGCGGATCCAGAAAAAAAAGGGGGGCATAGAGGCCGCGGCCCCTCTCGAGATTGCTCCAAAAGTATAAAAATATTGAAAATATTCGCTCATACTTTTCCTAAACCTAAATAAAAGACAACACAATCACGTGTTGCAACGACATGGAAGTCGAAGCTTCAAAATGTACTTAACTTATTTTATATCACCACAAACCTTTTCGCTTTTACAGCATAGTTAATTCCTAAGATTTGCCATTTCTTAAAGGCTATATTAATATTTTTGTTGAAAACTCTTTTAACAGCACCATTTTGCACCTTAAAATCCAAATTTTTCTGAGGTAGAGCCCCTGGATCCCCCAATTTTTTTGGCTTGGGGCGTACATAAATGTGTAAAGGCATAGTTCCCTCCAGGATCCATATTTTGATCCGCCCGTCTTCCTGTGAAAATATAATGATGATCTTACTTATTCATGTAAATAATGGCTGTAACTCGTAATTTACACAGATAACATTGTCATATTAAAATGCACTCTTATCAGATGCAAATAATACAGGTACAGTATAAAACCAAACTTATACATATTTCCGCACAAATATTTCTAGATATTTATACGCACGCGGCGATGAATGACATATAGAACTGTTTCAACTTTGTATAACTTTTACACTACCGCGGAGAATATTCTCTTGTCATTCAGAGTCAAGTATTATCTAACGGCGTATCCTAACTCTGCGCTGTCATATTGGTTGCTTCGAGTGTAACGAGCTGTGTAACATAGGATAGTTACTTTTTGTTGTGACATTTAATTTAACTAGCGTGTCTGAAAGTGTCTATAAGTTATTCCTTATACAGGCGTAGGAAAATTGTAGTTATTTACAATGTAATTAATTACCACAGCCGCGAAAATATGTTTGTACCAATTGGTTTCAGTGTCTTATAAATGCAGCTCTGCTTCCTGATGGTCAGTGAATGGATGTTTAATTGTTTATTGTTTATTGTCTTTTCAAACCCGATTAATCCTTAAATAAGGATATGAGGTGGGTCATTCCTATACACTACAAGTAAACTAAATTATCTATAAGTAATGAACATAATATCACACATCAAGATTTAAAACATATCCAAATATAAAAACAACAAAGAAAAAAATTTAACATCCAAGTAAACATGTTAGTAAGCCTAATAGTTAGCTGGCTCACTCAGGTGTTCAAAGTATTCCTTAACAGTATAAAACACATTAGTCAACAGAAAACTTTTTACATTACTTTTCTCACTTGTCTTGGGTTTCTACAGTCACGACTGCCTTGTTCTTATTCGTACAATTAAATGAGAGACGTTCTTGAAAAAAGACAAGCTGCCAATAACCGTGAAGCACAGCTGTCGATGTGCACATGAGACACTGAAACTAAGTGATGCAAAAATCTTTTCGCGACAAAATCTTGGCTCTATTAAAACCATGTCACGAATGGTGAACGGTAAAGTGGTGCTATATGTGGTTCGCACTTTTGAACAAATTCTTGTCTCGAATGATCACTAAAAAAATGTTACTTATTTTGAACTCAAACATTAATTTTTAATGCGAATACTTCTATTGTTGATTGCTTTGTATGTATAATGCAAAGTAGCAGAACGGGAAAAAGTGTGCCCAATTTATCCCAAATGACCTGACATAACGCATTTGTCGAGGTTTGAAAGTTAATTGCTTTTGCTCGGTTTAGGTGCGAAACCTAGCAAAAAAAGGTTGTGTTTTTAACTCGATCACACATCGACGCCAAATGTCTAATGTGACAGAGAAGTCAGATGTTAATATTAAAACGTGCTGCAATTTTTATTGACGCAAAAAAATTCTGCAGATTATCGTCTTATCTCGTAAAATTGATAACATTGTGTGTAAGTTAACGGAAGTTGGGTCTAATTTAGAAGATAGTGCCATTTTGATAAACAAACGTTAAACAACGAAACTTATCTATTATTATAGTAATTCACCAATGACTAAACGTGTTTGTTGATAGGACTGTGTAGAAAAAGGAAAAATTCGAGACTTCAATGCAGGGGCGTCATTTAAGGTGGGGCAGGGGGGGCAAATGCCCCCCCCCCCCTGGATTTATAATTGTATATGTATAAAATATAATTTTTGTATTTTGTTATATAAATAATGCTAACTTAAGCACATAAAACTAAAGTTTTATTTATAAAGTTTCTAATTTATACATGCTTAATTAATAGGAAAGATGTAACAAGGTCACTGTCGCCGAAAATCTCCCCCCCTCCCCCTCCAAGAAAAGCCTGAAATGACGCTGCTGCTTCAATGGCCTGCATGTCTGAGTCAACTTTCCTACAGGCCATTCGGGATAAGGTGAGCACTAAAATTTTAACATTTGGAAAATATCACTAGTCGTTATTGCATATAATTCAACATTATATATGGTTGCCATACTGTTTGTATGGTTGACATCAAAATTACGCAATATAGTTCGGAAAATTTTCCCATTTAAATACAACAATTCACTAACAATACTAACCAAAATCTACATAGGCCTAACTGTATTTTTGGTAATTAATAAACTTTTTTTTAACTAAACTGTATTGATTCATACTGACAGCACAATGTATTTGACACGCGCAAACATAAAGTGACGTGTCCAGCGAGGTTAGACATTCCCCATCGTTAGATGTTACGCGCGGAAACATACGAATTGGCTGAAAATAGTCCGGCAGTTTTGTTAAAACTGTTTTTTCTGTGATAGCTATTTTTTTTTTTCAAAGCAAGAAATCATGCGGTTTCGACTAAAAATTATATTAGCCAGAATTTAGTTAATTGCATTGTTAACTAAAACCATAACAGCCTATTTACTGCCTTGAAAAAACTAGACAACATGGAGAAGACGATTTCAAACAAAACTGCCATACAGATCGTTGATATCTGCTCTCGTTTAGGCGTAAAAAATTAATATCGCTAAAAAAAAGTAGTGTGAATGAATGAGAGATTTTGGTCATCGAGGTCTTTAGCGTTCGTGAGAGGTGACATAAGGTGAGTATGGAGCAACACAGGAATGAAAGGGCGGGGGGAACGAGAGATCCCCGAGAAAACCTGCCTATCAAAGCCTTCGTTCGGCACGACTTAAAAATGTAGAAATTAGAGAGCATGGCCTTAACACTAAACCACCAAAATTGCAGTAAAAATAACTTAAGCAGGTCATTTGTAAACTGACGTCTATTTTCTTTCTCTGCCTATGCAGGGAGGAAAAAAAGACGTCGTGGCGGAAGGCAGGGCGAGACGCGAGGCAGATGTTTCCAGACAAGATAATACACGTCATCATTTGTAATATTTTCGCCTCTCTGTAATCAACATTCTCCCGACGGCGGCACAATACAAATTACCCGTGCTGCGTTGTCTAATTACGCAACGATACAGCCAAGCCCCGGCTGAGCGATACAGATGGCGCCCAGCACTGCCAACCTAACAGACCGTCATTAGCGGTAACGGCGGAAGCTTAAGTGTGCACTTACCTCCTTTCATTAAATAAAATTAAAGACAATAATCATAACTTAGTGAAGTCTTCTCTCGACGACTCGAAAGGACGAGCCAAACAGTAGATTACAGCCACGAGTGGATCTACATTGTTTTTCTTTTTTTGAAGGCGATCTCCGTATAATTATGCTGCCATTGATCTAATGTTCCGATTCGAAATGTAGGAAAAGGTTTTAGCGTTATTGTGTTCCGTGAAATTACTGTCTACAAACCATAAACATGCCACGTTGGTCTGATATACAGATGGTTCAGAAACAACATACAATAAGCACGCCACGCGAATTTTACTTAAATTGGAGAGAAAACTGTAAGTGGCAGAATGTTGTACGACGACTTTTAACGTGCGCAATATGGCAACACTGTACGGAGAAAAGTGCCGTCTTGCGCTCTATGGCCAGGTAATATTTTATGTATGTTACGCCAAGTAAACGTAGAATCACGTTTGGACTGCTCGGGGTTTTACCTCCATCCATTATATCCAGATCAGAACAGTAGTATCGTAAAACGGGGTGAATAGGATCACCGTGGGGTGAATGGGATCAAAATTTGAAACAAATTTCTCGCCAACAACTTTTCATTTTAAAAGTTACGTTCCAATCAAACTACCGGTAAACAGCATTAATTTGCCTATCAAGGAAAAAAAAAGTTTCTAAAGCAAATACTGCACAGAGTTTGTTCTAAATATTTTCGTCCTATTCATCCCAGTGATCCTATTCGCCCCGTTTTACGGAAGTTAGCTAAGTAAGACACCTGTTAGTCCGCTCATGCGCTCCACAACAGTTCTATGTGGCCACAGTGTGCAAGTAAAATGTCATCGTTAGAGATGATGGTTCATCGCCGGAAAACTTGACTGTTTGCTAGATCCCAACGCAGGTTCAGCTTACCAGAAGATTACTGGCTTTCGCTTGTACGAGGAGCTGTTGCCCTATTTGACTGAGCCAATAAGAATACCGCTATTGTAATATTTGGGTCTATAGACAGTTACGTTGTATAAGACGTACATCACCAAATAATATGTATTGCAGTTAACAAGCGCCCAAAACGTTTTCAAGGGTACGTTGGCACAAAACATTTTCACGACATACCATCATTAAGGGCCCTTATTTTTCGCGAAAATAATTTTGCCTCACTTTATTTTAGTGCCTTACGTACACATCTTCAATTGTGCTTCATGGTTATTGGCAGCGTGTCTGTGTGACTCATTTGACTGAGGCAATTACAATAATATCTACAATAACACATGTCTGTGATTTGCCGGTAAAATCCCAAGGTTCATGACAGTTAAAGTATCGAATCACTGACCACGAAGTAGAACTGCAGATGTGCACGTAAGCCACAGAAACAAAGTGAGGCAAAATTCTTTTCTCGAAAAACAAGGGTCCCTTAACTTTCATCTCCAGTCATCGTACAACAATTTGCCACTAACATTTTCGTCTCCAATTTAACTAAGGATTTAAGTGGTGTGCTTAATATATTGTCAGTTCTGGACATATTGGACAAATACATATTAAATGGTCTTCAGCATATAACTGACATTTTCGTTTTTAGTTGGAGGGAGGGGGTCATGACTCCTGTGACCCCCTAATAGATCAGCAATGCGGAGCAAACGGTTCTTAAAAAAACCGGAAGTGGGATTTTTTTTGTTATGGTGGTAATTGTGACGAGGGACATTGCCATGTAAGGCCATACTCTTTAGATCAGTTTTTTTAGATAAATATTTTTTTACACTAAACGAGAGCAGATATCAAAAATCTGTCTGGAAGTTTTGTTTAAAATTGTTTTTTTTTTTTTTTTTTTTTCCCCGTTATAGCTCATTTATTTTCAAAACAAGACATTATACGGTTTCGAATAAAAAGTCAACTAACCAGAATTTGGGTAATTACATAATTAGCTAAAACACTAGTATTGATTGCCCTGGAAAAAAATCCGCCAACACGGAGACGACGTTTTTAAACAAAACTGAGAGCCAGAAATTTTATATCTGGTCTCGTTTAGGCGAAAAAAAAATAATATCGTAAAAAGTAGAAACCAGAGATCATGGCATATGAATTCGTGCGAAAAAATACTTCGCTCATTTCTAGCAAAAAACTTGACCTAAGCCTGTGCTTAGCTCAATCTGATTTTGCTAACATAATAAAATATACGTTAAGGGCGCGTTCTACCGCAATTTTCATCATCATTATTTTATTTTTTATTTATACCAGATATTTTTTTCTTATTTTAGACACAAAATGTGACTAAATATGACTCTCATAAATTTTTTTTATCCCTCATAGTTTTCGCGTACTGGCTTGTTAAATTCGTATTTTACATGTTTCCGTTTTAACGACTAGGCCTACACTAAAACCAACTGATATACCAAACTCAAAAAATCACAGTGGATAAAGACATTGCAGGCTACAATGGCATGCTCATAAAATTAAAGAATAAAAATTATTTGTATTATAAAAAAATTATTGAAGTTTTTAAATTTTTATTTTCAGTTTCATAAGCATAGAAAATACGTATTTAGACATTTTTAGAGGCTCGAAAAAACACGCTTGTAATAAGTACGGACTGTTAGTTTTCGCGAAAATATTTTTCCACCACTGCGCCAATCAAAACCAGGTCACAGCGATATCACACGCCTGTGATTAGCGTGTTAAAACTCCAAAACGCTTCAAGTTAAAAACATCTAATCCCAACTAACACGCGTTCAAAATTCTAAAGGGGCTGCGGCGGCCGAATGGTCAGACCATTCGCCTCCCGTCAAGGCGACCCGGACGACGCCGTTGGTTGGCGGGTTTTCTCGGGGATCTCCGTTTCCCGCGCCCTTTCATTCCGGCGCTGCTCCATACTCACCTCATATCACCCCTCACAAGCGTTGAAGACCTCGATGTTGAGCGCTGACCAAAATCTCTCTCACTCACCGAATTTTAAATACAGTGACATAGTTCGAACTGCGTGTTCTTATCGTATATATATAAATGTAGTTTCGTCAAACGAAATATTAATTGGAACTCGCTGCAAGTTATTTCAAGTGCAGGCAAGGAAGATGCAAGATGAGAGCAGACCAGCGACGGAATGCAATGGCGCTGGGACAAGGAGTACCCCGAGAAACCTGCTGACTCCACGTGGAATCAAACCCGGATCGCCATGATTTTTTAAATTTATATTACATTCCATAGATCCTCAGTGAGTACCAAAAGGCTCACGGATGTGGAACAAGTCAAATATACAGCCCGATCAATGTGTCAACGTAGTTGGTTAGAAAAAAAACACGTGTTGGAGTTTACAGACGGAAGCAAAAGGGTTAAAAAAAAAAATTTACGTAGGCCGAGGCCTATAGGAAATATTTTATAATTACAAATTGTCACACACGAAGGTAAGTCACATGACTGTGATAATCGAGTAATCAATGAATAAGCGTTATTATTTAGCGATTTACTAAAATCCATTGGCCTATACTAACACGAACATACTTTGTTACGTTACAGGTAGACCCACGATTTTATGGCGAAGTAATTATTTCTACAATTAGTTTCTATGCGTTATGCGTACATCGGCGGTCTGCTGCATCGTTTGTGATTGGATGATTTTACTCTCACTTTCCTTGCCAAACTACACACGTACGGAGTTACAATAAGTTTATTTAACTGGTGCAGTCAAAATAGAAACCTGTCTGAACAAAAACACGTTGCCAATAACAATGAAGCAGAGCTGCCGACGTGAACGATAGACTCTGAAACAAAGTGGGGCAAAAATCTTTTCGCGACAAAATCGTTGTCCTCGTTATAGGCTCCGTGCCGCCGTATCTTTGTGTACCCGTATTACAGGATATTGGTCATTTTGCAGTTGGCATTACATCATTGGTTGAAAATCTCCTCAGGCGTACCACACAAACTGTTGAGCAACAGCAGAAGTCAGCTGAGCACACATTAACTGAGTCCAGTTCGCTGTCAGACAATAGCGCGAAATTTTGCAGGTTTCTACCAATATACGTTAGTCAGATAACGTAACAAATGCATTCATTTCATACAGATTACGTTTTCGGTGATACTTAAATGGAAATATAATGGTAGTGGGTTAAATAAACATGATTTTTGCAATTTTTGAATGAGTTTCTCGTTGGGAGATTATTCCTCAAAGTTGGCAACACTGCTGGGCGCCAAGACGATCATCCCACGACCACGACGCGCCGACAACCGTCAGGCCGACAATTACCTAGCGGCTCGTAAGCCGGCACTCCGAAGCTAATTTTACAACTTAAAACAAATGAGTGTGAGTACATCTGAGGCTATGGCGGCAGAGTTACGGAGAAGAGGAGATCGGAGAGAGTCTACGGCAATCAAGCCTGACCGACGCAACAGATGTTCTCTCACGGAGAGGATGGCAATTACCACTCAACGCTCTGGCTGACATAACGGGGCGCCTGAGCTCGAACCAGACGGACAGATGTGACGTAAGGTCAGGGCCGGATTTAGCACCAGCCCCACTAGGCCTAGGGTGCATCTTTGCTAGGGACGCACTTTTAACTAGAACATATCAAGAATTTCCCATCATTGCTTTCATAAGTGCCAATATGGCGACCAGTAAAAATTTTAATGGCTGCACTTGTGTGTATTTAAAGTAACGAAGAAAAAAAATCCTTGTTAACATAAATTTTCAAGTAACTACGTTAGCGATAGTGAAAATAATCATAATGTCATTGTTATTTTTGTACGTATGCATAGCGAGAGGACAGAGCAGAGGAATTGTTAATGCGTTGTTGGAAATGGGGTAAGGATACGAGTTGGTATGGAAGCATGTAAAGGAGAACGGTGGCGCCGAAGAGTCACGGGCCTAGAGCGCCTAGATGCATAAATACGGCCCTGCGTAAGGTTGGCCCCTCTTGCTATTGGCTGGCTAGCGCACATCGTTCTGCGCATGCGCGAGTCGCCAAGAAATACCGTAATTCATGTCTTTATTCAGGACTACCATACATGCGAAAAATAATTTTTGTAATGTGCCAAAGTCACCTCACGTGTCCAATGTCACCCCCCCCCCAACCCCGCTTACGGGATATTTTAATTATTTACTGTCACTTTCTAAACTAACAATATCTTTTAATCAAAACATAGTTTTTTTCTAATGTTTCAAACAAATTAAAACTAATATCAGTAAACGTAAACTAATTTTGGAACTAACTGTCACAGGGGATAAGTGAAAAGAGAGGAAAGAAGGCCTGCACAGACGTATGTACGGAAATGAACAGCCAATAGGGAGACACTGACAACAGGGCACACAGTCGCTTTGAACATAACGGCGCGCCTGTGTACGAAGCGACGGGACAAATGTGTTGACAAGGCAATCGGACCCAGTATAAAAAAAACGGATTACAATGTCTTAAGCACTACAAGTGATTAAATAAAGATTGACTGGAATCCACAAGGCATTGTTTACATTCCTGTACGCCCCGAGAGCTGATCGATAGAAACGACGGAAAAATTCACCTTTGTCGCTTCTGTTAGCACTAGTTATTCTGTGGCGCGGCGGTAACTGTCGCCACCCCGTCAATCATATGTGTGTGTTCGTGCAGTAAGCACCTGTTGCAGTGAGAATCACGTCTGTTCCCGTATGCAGGACTGCCAACGCAACTGTCACAAACTTGAATTATTAATCGATTGTTTGTAATGTTAACACACCGATGTATAATAATGTCAGAAAATTACCTTTGAAAGAGTTTTGAAATTGGAGTACATTCATCACATTTTTTTAAACATTTTTTTAACATACTCCATTGCAATACATAAAATTCCATAAACGTAATCGGATAAAAAAAAACAAGGACAGCCAAACAACACGAAGAATAAACAAACACCACCCAGGTACACAACACAGGTATGTGATGTGTTGTATTTTTGTGTTTCATAATTTTACGTTTGTCCTTTTGGCAAATCTGGCATAAAACCTACAATTATGAAGAAAAAAAATCTATGAGAAAAGGGGGAAGGATAAAATGCGATAAAGGATAAGAACGGGTATCTGAAAAATAATAATGAAATAAAATCTTATATTATACAATTGCGATGAAAAAAAAAAAAGATGGGTGAAATGATGCGCGTGTACCCGCGAAGGTTTCTGCAAAAAAATGTTGGGGTAAAAGGGGAGTGGGCAGAATGATCGCGGGTTGCAACACGGTGTACATGGGTAGAACGGGTTACCCTAAAAATTTAATGGGCTTGCAACTCATGGTGGAACAACTAGTTCTTTATAAAAACAAGGGAGTGCAAATAAATCACAAAATGTAAACATTACTAAACAATCATAAGCTAGAAACATCTGCTTCTGAAACATTTGTATAGTCTCACTCTTGACAAGAAAAGTTTTCAGAAGTGCTCACTTTGCCGTTAACAGTCTGTAATGTAGAAGACGCTAGGCCTGCGACAGAAACTCGCAATTGGTGGAATGATGCCCACTTCCTGCCTTTGTTTCATTGGCGGGCGCGGAAAATGACAGACTGCGTGGTAGCGCGAAAACTGTTGGAAACTTAGCCAAGGAGCACGCCGATTCACAAAACAGTCTTCGATTTGAGTCTGTGCGCATTTTCAGAAGGCAAATAAACTAAACCTAGTGTTATTCACTGTATACTATTTCAGAACATTTAGAAACAAATAAAATTGTAGCGCCGCCGCTTTGAGTCTCACAGGAAAAATAGTAGGAAACCACTGCACGCCAGTTAGGCGCGCCGCGAATATTAGCGAAGCTGTTAACATCGAGTGTGGAAAGTTGAACCTCTAGGGGAGTTCGAAAGGACTATACATTAAAGACTAAATTTAACCAATTCATATATGTACTTCGTAAAGTTGCTGATCTACTTTTATCAAGGCAACTTTACTGAAAACTAATACATAATTTTTTTATAAAAATTCATAACATTTTTATTAATATTAAATTTTTTGAGGTACCGTTATTTGTCCTACAGATACCAGTGTAGATCCACGTAATCCTTATAACTGGGACTGGAAAATTCCGCGAATTCAATGACCTGTACGTTAGAATCTGTTATACTATGCATTTTCAAGCCCCGACTATTTGTCAACTAGCTGCTACTCAGCGGAACAGGAACGAATATACGGGGCTTGAGTATGCATAGTGTAGTGAATTCTAGCCCACAGGTAGTTGAATTCGTGAAATTTCCCAGTCCCTACTTATAATGTAATGAATATGTGGTAAAAATTTCAAGATGCTAGCTGAAGTGGATCATAAGATAAAGGAAAAGAAATGAAAAAAAAAAAAAAAAAACAGAGTTTTTTAGAAATCGTAATTAAAAATTACCTAAATGAAAATAGACTGATCAATGTTAATAACTACGTACCACCTTGCCCTCGACTAAGATTAGGTTATCTCTTTTCTTATTCTTGTGTATCTGGCCTGTCTTGTCACATGTCTTGCTTTAAGGGCTTGTTCCCGAGTTTTTTTTTTCAGACTGGTGCCAATGACTCAAATATTTTTTAACCAAAATTTTTGAACAAAAATTTAGTCAATGTGCAATCACACGATGCACAATACTGTGGACGCGGTTTTTTTTAATAATGTACCATTCGACAGCAAAAAAATAATTTCCTTAATTTTTGCTTATTTTCACGAACTTTGGGTAATGAAATCTAAAAAACCGTTCAGTATAATTCTACAAAAAAAATCAGCTACAAATTATAACATATAAGTGTAAAAAAAACTTTGCAGCGAAATTTTGATATGAGTATTAGGTTGCAATAAAAAATATTTTCGAAATCACTGCAAAACTCCGTAGCAAGGCCTTAAGGCCATGCTCTTTAGATTCTATTGTTTTTGCGACAGTTATTTATTTATATATTTATTATTTACCTACGCACAGTTCAGCCAAAGGCTGATTTGCAACAAGTACGTGAATCACTACAATCCATTTTACATCAATACTCAAGAATAATAAAAACATTAACACATTAATGAGATAACAAATAACTGCGGTACTGTTTACATCATTAAGCTTAAACGAGTGCAGATATCAAAAATCTGTCCGGTAGTTTCGTTTAAATAGTTTTTGCCGTGATAGATAATTTTTTAAAGTAAGAAATTATACAGTGCGTTGTAGATAAATAAGCGCTGAATTCTTCAACTGAGACCTATACTTTTTGAAAGTCACTATAGAAAAACTACAAAACAGCAATCCTTGATAATTATATTTGCCAACTTTTGATAATTGTGATCTCTTGCGTCGCAATTAAATGTACGAGATTTTGGCGTCAGAAATTGTTCTTCAGATATAGCCTACGTTAGTCGAGAAAAAATTTTGTTCAGAAAGTTGGTAATAAAAATATTGCCTAGAATTGCTGTTTATTGGATTTTTGCAAATTGGCTTCGACCTAAAATTCTGAACTGTTGCTTTTAACTCTTAACTAGGCTACGACTTTTCTGATTTGTAGGTGTCATTAATAAGTGGCGATGGCATTTCACAGCGACATGACCCAAACCATGCTCTACGCTATGCACGTCATGTGGTGTGAAATGTAGTGTAGACATGGTGCATTTTCGGACTCATGTTCATGTAACATTTTTGTTCCTCTAGATATGAGAATTTCCCATTCAAACATTGACATGAACTTTGGAACACCTTTAAACATTTCACGTTCATTTTAAAACAAAAATATATAGCCCATTACAGATTAAACATAATATAAAGCAAATACTTGTACATTTCTGAGATTCCCTTATTACATATATTATGAAATAAAAGTTTCTATTACAGCCTGACCTAAGAATATGCCCTGTTAGGTTGTAAAATATAATCTATGTTTTACATTTTTATGCTCGATTTGCCTTGCCTATACTTCAGTTTGTATTTATGAAACACATTTTAGAAGACAAATGTCAAATATTTAGAATTATGCAGTGATATAGTAGCGTTTAAGAATTTAGGGTATTTCTGCACGATTTTAGGTTTCTTAAAATTATTTTAGGGAGAAAATAATTAAATCGTTGGCTGCACTGACTTGCAGAAGTGGCGCCACGACGTGAACAAACACACGCGTTAGAGAAGGATGATGTGAGGGGAGGGGGAGGGGTTGTTGCTTCGTTATGATTCGAGGCGGCGCGGCGCGAGCTGTCTGCGTGGGTGAAATATCGCGCCGTGGAACCGCCACGTAAACACCTTCTCCAACACTTGGCACGGCCTCGCAAAACACTTTCAGCCCAGCAAACAGTGTTGCCAGACAAAGCAGTTCAGTCACAAGGAGCGGTAGAACCATGGTGTGCTTCACAAAATACCTGTCAGCACCCGATGATTTAAACAATGGTCATTTCAGTATAGGCAGCACGATGCCTTCCAATAAATATTTGTATAGATTGTTCACGATAAAGTAAGCACTTTTAAGGGACGTGCAACACAATTTTATTTAATTTTTTTTTCTCCCAGTTTTCGAGCCATAACATTTATTCAAATTGTATTATGAAAATGTTCTCTTCGACAAAACAAGATATATTATTGGTAAACTGCTTGACATAAATAATAATGGAATCTTTCATTAATTTTTCATGCAGAATCATTGCAAGATAATTCTTGAAACTTAACGTATAATTCTCTTACAGTGATTCTGCATAAGAAATTAATGAAAGATTCTATTATTATTTATGTCAAGCAGTTTACCAAGAATATATCCTATGTTTTTGATAATACAATTTGAATAAAATTGTCTAACACTCCGCCTTAAGGCCATTCTCCAATTTTTCTTTTGTTTTTGCGATAACTATATTTATTTTAAGCTTAAACGAGAATAAATATCACACACATATTTGGCAGTTTAGTTTAAAATTGTATTTTCTGTGATTGTTAACTTTTCCATGACTAAGTTAACTAAGCCAATATTCCTTAATTACATAACTAGCTTACAACATATTACGGAGTATCTTGCGAAAACTAGCCAATACGGTAAGAACTATTATGAACAAAACAGCCGAACAGATTTATATCTGCTCTCGTTAAGTCCTAAAAAAAATTATTATCACGAAAAAAAAAAAGTACAAAAAGGGGAGCATGGCCTTAAAATCGTATTTTATTAAAAAAAATCTCCGCGTTAATGCACGAAATTTAATAAAACCTTTTGTTTATTTTGTTTCTTCAAAAATGGTTGTGAAACATGTAAAAGTAATGTTAAGTTGTACGTAACGTATAATTAAGTATACATTATTGAATTTTGTAGCACATAGAGAACTCAGATTACCGTTAACGGTCTACAGTTACGCCCTTGCTTGTACTACACTGTATTAATGAACGTCGTCAGTTGAGGTAAATGAACAGATGGTATATATTATTATTACGCATACAACGTTAACATCAAAACAACGTGAAATACAATACCGCATATCATTACTAGGCATTCTGATAAGGAATTACTCTTTCACTTATCACAAAAGCGTTAGTCAATATGAAAATGTGGAAAAACGACAATCCTAAACAATATTTACTGCCAGAAACGTGAGCGAATATTTTTCAAAGACAGCGCATTCCTTTAGCACAACCTATTGACTGGAATTAAACGTGCAAAACATCGGAGAAATAAAAAAATTTAAATAAAAAGTTCATTAGAAATTCTTCACTCCGGAAAACTGTATGCTCACAACGTTGGCAAAAACGTACCTACTATAATATAACCGCTTACATGTATAATATTTAAAAGATTTTTGTAGTGGGTGTGTACGTCACGCTTAAGGCGACCACCTACCTCACGCTTCAAATTCGTTGCAGCGTGTTCGTAAACAGGTTTTTTTTTAATACGAAACAATTCCACGTGTGCCCATTGTGCCAACGTACGAAATAAAAACACACTTCAGACAACGTCGGAACCTCATTGTTAAGACACCATCCTCATGTTTCATTCAAGTCCTCCAACATTGCTAAAACTGCCTTTCAGACTTTCGTACTAACCGGATGTATGTGAAACTCAGATTGCGACCTGCACTGAACTTAGTTGCAGACTTTCCACCAATAAAGTTATATGGTCACCGCTTAGTAAAAACCGTTCGGTGGGAACCGTGCACGCTATTTTCAGAGCTTGGATCGTTGAGGCGATGAGGCATTTGATGCGCGTTTCAAGGTCACTCTTATGTCTCCCATCATTTCTGAGTCTCTAAAGCGCAGGTAGGCGGCACCTTTAGCGTATTGCTGGATAGGCTTTCTGCTAGCGAATCTTGCCGAGTCACAGAAAACTCACAGTTACATTAAAAAGTACTAAACACAAGAAAATGAGACACAAAGATAAATAAATAAAATAAAACGAACAACAAGCCAAGGAAGTAAAAAAGGGCTGCAGTCAATAAACATACAAGCTTTTCCGAAATAGGAATACAGTCTGTATTGAATGGAAACAAGAAAATGAAAGAGGGAACTCACAGCAGACAAGGACCATACAAGGTGCATGGAAAAGGCGACAGTGATTGACAAAGATAACACCAATGGTTTTAGGCAAGACAACACAACGGAAATAGTGCTTAGTTCTTTCTGTGTTAACTGCAGGTTTCCTGCGACCCAGCAACATTAGCTAGATATATCCAACAAAACACTTCAGTGTTCAATTTCTCTACATTGGTAAAAATGTTTCCATTGACGTACGAATCTCACTCTCCTAATTACGAAAGCTGTTATCAGACACATAACGTCCGTCTTGTCGCGCTTTTTTTTCTCGCCAGCCTGTGCTGCTACACAGTAAAAAGAATCGTACTTGTACAAGGAAAAGCTTGTAAATTTATAGTCTAGGCACTACAACAAGAATTTCGTAGGTCACTTAAGGGGCCCGCCTACCTTCCATGAAAGTTGCGATGTAGAGGTTCAGGAGAATCGTTTTATCACAGAAAATATTAGTCGTGAGATTGTGTGTTTGACATATAAAATATATTAAGGTACCTCACACTAAGGGTAAATGGTTTCAGTTCTATTAGTTTCTTAAGTAATCAAAAAAATAGGGCCTTAACATTCCAAATTAGTGCCTTTTCCGGCTTGTGTAATGCCGTTATTTTTTGTTATTTTTACTTAAAACCATTTAACCTTAGTAGATCTATCCTTTAGCTTTCGATCCCGTGACTGTTTGTACCTTGTAACAACTGAAAATTTTGAGGAAATCTTGTTCTTGTAATATGTGTCCTGCGCAGGTATGCAGCCAGTGTTGTGGAAATTTGAAGGATTCGCGAGACCGAGCCGAGAGGACAACAGAGAGAGCGAGAGACAACCTCCTCCACAACAGGGGTTGACCCAATCCAGCTTTTGTGGGGGGAAACTTCACACCATGAGGTCGAACAGCCGCTAAGGCGCTACGTAGGCGGGCCCCTTAAATTTTCAAAATACCAGTGGAAACTAGTGGGATATATTTCAATGAACGGAGTTTTTCATGTGAAACCAAATAATCTTCAACGGCCTGTTACATTTTGCAAAATATTTTGTACGTCTACAAAATATTTATTGGAAGCTGTTTGCCAGAGAAAAAAAAAGTGATACTTCAAACAGAAGTAAAATGTACATGAATTTATTTGTAATTGTACAATAATTATTTGTAAATACATAAACATTTATACGTACAAGAACTTCTTGTAAAGTTTGCAATATTTTCGTAAACTAATTTATAATGCAATTAGGATGTTTATTGGTTTAATGTTGTTATGCTGCATTTTGGATCTGCATGATTGCATCATGGCAAGCTTGCAACTGCGACTTAAATTATTAGTTATTTTTATCTCAATTTAATAAAGAAAATTCTAATAAGAATTTTGTATTATGCGTTTGATACTCTGTTTGGTATAATCAAGAAAGATTTTGTACAGTTTCAAGATCCTGCTTGTATCATGTAAAATATATTGCTGGCAGCACTGCGACAGTATACTGGCCGGCGTTGAATACGAAACGACATCACGGACAAGGCTTCGTCCAGTGGCGTAGCCAGGATTTATGTAAAGGGTAGGGAGAAAACGTGAGAATAATATAATGAACACCGACTACCTCTTCAATGTGGTGGCCCGGGGTCCTCCCAAGGGAAAATTTAGATTTCAAGTTACTAAACAGTGGCATTTCAGCAGTTTTCGTAACAAAACATTATATATTCTACTGGTAAAAATGTTTCTCATTTGTAAAATAATTTTCTTCAAAACTAGTCACGAGTAGCAAAAGGATGGGATGGGGAGTTACTACCCCTATCTCTCCTACTCCCAACCACGGAACGCCACTAGATTCGTCCCGACCTCCGCTCGATAAGTAGCACGGATATTTTTATCCCCCGATAGCAGAGTTGTAAAACTTGACGACGCAGTTCATGCTGGCAGCATCCTCCTACGGCGTGTTCGGTAACATTTCCCGCGACACTGAATGAAGTGTCGACGGGTGATACTGGAGGAAATACGGCCTGAGACCTCGTCTTCACGCTAGACGCCAAACTGACCCCACACGTGTCTGCTTATCATACCTTGTGTCGGTACGGCACGTTAAGGCCATGGTCTTTCATTTATTTCAAACAATTGGAAACAACTCAAAAAATTGTTTTAAACAAATGCTTTGAAAAAATTTGAAACTATGCACAGTCATACAATACACAATTTTGCCACAGCGTTTTTTTTTTTTTTTTTTTTAATACTGTACCGTTTGCTAGCAAAAAATTATTTTGCTTAATTTTGGCACATTCTGACAGCAAAATACGCGATATTTCAGGGGCGAAAATCTAAAAATTCGTTTGCTGTATTGCAACAGAAAAAATAATACACAAACGATGATATATTAGTGTTACAACTGCCAGGATGAATTTATGATATATGTAATAATTTGCGTTTAAAAAAATATATTCGAAACTACTGCAAAACTAAAGAGCGAGGCTTTAAGGGTGTTCACGTGGTAAAAATTTATAATTTTATATTTGCATGACATAGTGTTCGTTTTATGCACTTAACTTGTACCTACGTTTCCTTCTTGTAAACATTGTTTAGCTCTCGTAGTTTTCTCACAGCGGCATGCTATAGTCAGAATTTACAAGTTACTGGAACACATGAATAACAGTAACCAAGTGACTTAATCGAATGAATTAATTTACACTGAAATGATATATTATGGTCCATACGTTAATATATTTAAAACACTTCACAAAGTATTTTTGCCTTTTTAATTAAAAAAATTAAGTAGTGTCATAGTTTTCAGAATTTTTTAAAAAGTACAAAGTTATTACATTTTGTGTTTTCAAATCTTTTAGCATATTTCCCGTAATATATATTTTCGGTGTAAATTATTTCCTCTGAGTAAGTCACTCGATTTTTGCAATTCCTATGTTCCCATAACTTGCAAATTTTGACTTCGTCATGCCGCAATGGAAGACTATGAGTGGCAAAAAAAAAAAATTACTTAAGGAAAATGTGGCCACAAGTAACGTCTATAAAACGAACACTATGCCGTAAAAATATAAAATTACGAATTTTTGCCACGTGAACGCCCTTAATTCTTGATACTGGGTCAACGATATGCTATCGATTTATTCTCCGGCGTGGAAATATGCTTGAAGGCGTGATTCCTAAAGGAATGTAGGTTGTTAGCAGGGCTTCGTCTTAAAAAAAGGGAAGGAGCAAAAAGGGCATTTACCTTGGGCCTCATACTCTAAAGGCCTTACAATTTGTATAAAAAAATACACATGGTTTATAATTGAAACTGAACGAGCTTATATTAAGTTCCCATTTAACCGTGATGGATACTGAAACATCTTTTAAGTGTGAAGTGCATGGAAAGACGTCATTATAAGCTCAAGGGAGCCCATCTTATAGATTGCAAAAGGAGGGGGGGGGGGCAGATCATAATATATACTTATGTCTACAAGTACGGATATAGTCTGTGTATAAATTTGTCGCCACTGGCATATTTCGACACATGAACCGCGTTGATTACGAAACTTAACAAACTGCAAATAGTTTGTTACACGTTTTATTAAAAAACCAAACTAAACACATTGTGGAACATCTGTTAGGGGGGTTCAGGTCCCACCCTGCCCCCCCTCCTTATGGGCGCCCTTGGGTAGGTTTATATACGATTGTCTAGGTCAGAGCTACGACTAATCAGCCAATGCGTCAGGAACCTATATGCGTACATTATCATCACTTGTTGCAGTGGCTAGAGCACTCGCCTGCCACTAAGGCGATCCGGGTTCGGTTCCCTCGAATTTTCGCGTGTAGGAATCGTGCCGAACGATGCCGCTGATCGGCGAGTTTTTTTTTCGAGATCTCAATTTCCCCCGCCCCTTCATTCCGTCGATGCTCTAGCTTCACATCATGTCACTCCTCACCAGGCCTAGATGTTAAGGGGCCCGCCTCCCTGGAGCTGCTTTGCGCGTTGGAGGCTCAGGCGCGAGACATTAATAATTAGATGCAGGAAAAATTCACAGGTTCACAGACCTGTAGGCTAACCTCCAAGAATACGTGTGTACTGAATGTGATATCAGTTATTTATTAGCTGCTTCCAAGAAGTGTCGAGTAAGTCAACGGCCAATTGTGAACGTGATGCAGGCCTATAGTTGATGTAGTTCTAGTTTGCGCATAAAAGAAAACGCGAATTTTTCACGTCTATTGTAATAATAAGAACTAACGGACGCGCGCGCCTATAACGTCATGTTGTCCCTATGAGCAAGGAGCTAAACTGGCGCGCAGTGTTATCGTTGTATTGCTGGAACTACGGGACTTTAAGCCCTCACCCATCATTTTATTGCTGGAAAGTATGTACCAAGGTCCACTGTAGGGTCCTCAAGTTATTTCCTACCAATCTGAGTGGTAGATTTTGTGATATATAGATGTGTGACAAGGCCGTATTTGGCCCAAGTTAGAGGGCTAAGAAATAGCATTTCCAATGCACCTTACGTTTTCAAAGTAAGTACCTACTTTATAATCCTTCTCTGGAATGTATTTGCGTAGGCAGGCACGTCAAGGAAATATATAACAGTTGTCCAAATAAACTGATATTTCTAACCAACTGCAGCGCAGTTTAACAACCAGGGATGCGCGCCCCTTAAGAGTGCGTGGTACATAATTCAACGTTACAAGCATTAATCTATAACTGTAAGTTTCTTGAAGCCAATTTGCGAAAACTAAACAATAGCAATCCTAGTTTTAGCCAACGTTTTAAACAAAATTGTTTTCAGTGTTACCAACTTCTGATGCACAATCTCTGAGGCCGGAACCTCGTGCATTTAACAGCGGCGCAAGAGATCACGCGTAACGAATTAGAAATTTTGGATAAATGTTTACTCATAAAGTTGGCAAATTTATCTAGGATTGTCGTTGAGTATTTTATCCATATTGGCGTCGAGAAAAAGTGTAAAATCAGTTGATGTTTTCAGCGTTTATTTATCTACCACGCACTTTTAAGTGTTGACCAAAATCTCTTCACTTCAAAATTCCCAGTCTTGTGTAAAATGCACATAGAAAGATTTCCGTTTCGCCGAAAAATCTGTTAACTAACATATTTGGTTGCTGTTAACTAGAAGAAAAAGTACAGAGGCAATTATGTGAGGTGATTAAAATCTTCATAGTCTGCCTTTGCTGAAATTATAACATTTTAAAATAAAATAAATACAATGTCTAGCTCTTTACTGGCAATCAGAATAAAGTGCCATGTTATTAAAACAAGTAAAATTACGTGTTTGTTTTTATCTTTTCAACTGATTAGATTGTCTACGTGTTGACGAGCCAAACTCAAAAATGAAATTTTTTGAGTTGTTTCCCTTTTAAACTGTGCCATCGATACTTATATAATAACCCCATGAGACGCAATGGTCGACCTGCATCTCATTTGTCTCCCGTCACGTTTGTTATTTTTACGCATATTTGGTTTTATTCTACATCAAAATTATAGCAATGTCTGTTATTGAGCAGCGATATGTGGAGGGCTTGTTATATGAAATGAGTACTTACCTTTCACGTTTGTGCAGTTCTGCTTAGACCTGGTACGACGATATGAC
>PNEQ01070748.1:0-21094 GCA_003012365.1 Medauroidea extradentata
ACATTTAACTATGTTCCCATACATTTAACTATGTTCCCACACATTTAACTATGTTCCCACACATTTAACTATGTTCCCATACATTTAACTATGTTCCCATACATTTAACTATGTTCCCATACATTTAACTATGTTCCCACACATTTAACTATGTTCCCACACATTTAACTATGTTCCCACACATTTATGTTCCCACACATTTAACTATGTTCCCACACATTTAACTATGTTCCCACACATTTAACTGTGTTCCCACACATTTAACTATGTTCCCATACATTTAACTATGTTCCCATACATTTAACTATGTTCCCACACATTTAACTATGTTCCCACACATTTAACTATGTTCCCACACATTTAACTATGTTCCCACACATTTAAGTATGATCCCCACATTTAACTATGTTCCCACACATATTTAACTATGTTCCCACACATTTAACTATGTTCCCATACATTTAACTATGTTCCCACACATTTAACTATGTTCCCACACATTTAACTATGTTCCCTCACATTTAACTATGTTCCCTCACATTTACCTATGTTCCCATACATTTAACTATGTTCCCATACATTTAACTATGTTCCCACACATTTAACTATGTTCCCATACATTTATGTTCCCACACATTTAACTATGTTCCCATAGGCTACATTTAACTATGTTCCCACACATTTAACTATGTTCCCATAGGCTACATTTAACTATGTTCACACACAGGCTACACAGAACCAAACCAGGGTGTGTGTACACTTGCGACCCCTGATGTTCACGAAAACATTTTTTCATCAGCATGTTTTTAAGTGTCTTTCGTACTTGTACATTTGCAGTTCTACTTCGAATTGGCAGCGTATCTTTGTGGAATGACGTTTCTTATTTGACTGTAGTCTACCAATCAAAATAAGGTTACTGCGATACCCCATTGTGATTTGCAGTAAAACGTCGAGACACGTGACGGTTACAAACATCCAACCGCTGACCATGAAGTAGAGCTGCAGATGTTCATGTAAGGCACTGAAACGAACTGGCGCAGACATATTTTCACCGAAAGTAGGGATCTAGTGATCGTTAGAGACCTGAAAAATTCGCCTTTCATTTGGGCACGAGCTAGAATTCCAACAATTGTATGTTTGTGTCACTTTCACAATTGGCCTTTGACTTGTATGTAGAGGCACGGTTATTTCGCGTATTGATTCTAGGTCAGGTTGAACGTCAATAATGTATACTTAACTCCTCCCCCTGTGATTGGACGAGAGCGGTTTTATTAAAACACACATTTGACAACTGCAAGCCAGTTATAAATAAGGAAACAAGTCTTGGAGATATTACGTGCTATACGTTTGTACTGTTAGAAGCCAATGGATGTTCGGCTTCAGCCGGTACACGTATAGAACTGAGAAGTCTAGGCTGTTGCCAGATGAATACGCGAAATACTCGTGCATCTACTTATTTGACACCGCCTGGAAGTCTCCGAGCCAATAATTAAAAATGTAACTAATACAAACGTTTAGTGGCGAAGTGTGGACGTGTTTCAGGGCAAGCAGTATGAGAGCCGACTATACTCTTTGAGCAGGTGAGAGTTGTGTTGCTGAGACCTGGGTGTATTACTGGGAACTAGTTCCTCGTCTCTTACATGCTACTGGCTGAGGAGTGTACCTGCTCCTACCAGTCAAATGGTTCCACAGGTAACTTGAGTGTTCTGTATAATCACTGCTAATTGCCGCTTGCCCTAGAACACTTCATGCTTCGCCACTGAGACCTATATCACTTTAACAGAAAGCAGCTAATGAGCATATGCTGTCTGCTTCAGTTGTTAAATATTCTTGCAGGCTAGCTTACATGTCAGTGTAGCCGCGATATTTGTCCTGTCTCTAGTGATCGTGACTGTATCACTTCCTTGGCGGCTAGTGGGTTGATGCCAGATACGACTGCAGTTATCTAGGGCCGTACAGGGTTGTTTATTAGTTGACGCCACAGTCATCGACACACACTCTCAATATGATTTAGTGAATAATCATTTATTCACGCCGTTGAATGGGGTAGTTTCAACAATTTGAATCAGTGAGAATAGTCACTGTTTAGTTACTTCATGTTCACTGATTTCCTTTAAGAGTGCCAACATCTCACAAGTGAATCGGTGAATATTCACAGTATTTTACAGTTGTTTTCAAACAACAGTTTTCACTTATTGAATTAGTGAAAAATTACTGGGAAAGCTGTGGACGTTCACTAATTAACTTGTGAAATGTTGGCACTCTTAATCGGAATCTGTGATTAATCACCAATTTCACAGTGGTTTTTCCTTATACAATTTGTTGAAACTGCTCCATAGTGAATATTTACTAATTCAAATTTAGAGTGCACTAGTTTGCAGGTGCCACTTATTACTGAATAGTCATAAATAGATCAGTAGCCAGTATATCATTCATGCCGCCATTTGAAAAGACTGAAAAAATTCGCGAGTTCACGGACTTATACGCTAGCCTTCAAGAATATATATGTATTGACTCAGACAACAGCTGCTCACTGACACAGTGATACATACCACATTACTCTGCTTGCATTTAGGTGCTTCATTGTTATCAGCTCAGTGCCTTCTAGTGTGTGTCATGATATAAGTCAAGCGCCAATCGCAGAACTGACAGTAACCGACAGTTGTTTGAATTATAACGTGCGACTGAAGGAAAACGCGAATACTTTCATTTTGTATTGAGTTTTCAGAATTACTTTTTAAAATATGTATGGTTTATTTAGTGCATATTATCACTAGGAACCTGAAAAATTCGTGTTTTTCTTTTAGGCACAAGCGAGAATTCTACCAAATGTAAGTTCGTGTTACTTTCACAACGGGTCCTTGACTTACACGTTTAATGCTTATAAAGATGACTTCACTTTAATGTTTACTGTTAATAAAAATGTGCGAATTTTCAAAACGGAGGATATTTAAATAGGCACCTTGTGTAAGTCGCTGAGCCAATAATAGAAATTGAACTAAATGCAGGCCCATATCTCTGTGTCAGCGGGCAGCCAATAAACTCATACTGTGTACTTAAGGGCGTTCACGTGGCAAAAATTCAAAATTTTATATTTGCTTGGCATAGTGTTAGTTTTATAGACATTACATGTGACTACATTTTCCACTTGTAGAAATATTTTAGCTCTCATAGTTTTCCCGTAGCGGAACGTCAAAGTCACAATTTGCTAGTTACTGGAACATTGGTTTAACAAAAGCCAAGTGACTGGCACGAATTAAATAATTTACAATGAAATTATACATAATGGCCAATATGTTAAAATATTTTAAAACACACAATGGAATTCTTTTGTACTTTTTAAAAAAATCCGAAAATTACAAAAATTTACCTAATTTATGGCAATTTTTAAAAAAAGGACAAAATTACTTTGTTGAGGGTTTTAAATATTTTAGCATAGTGCCCATTATATCTCATTTCCGTGTAAATTATTTCATGTGAGCAAGTCGCTTGGTTTTTGTTAAACCTATGGTCCAGTAACTTGAACATCGTGACTTTGACATGCCGCTATGGGAAAACTATGAGAGCTGAAAAATTTCTACAAGTGGAAAACGTAGTCACAAGTAACGTCTATAAAACTAACACTATGCCAAGTAAATATAAAATTTTGAATTTTTGCCACCAGAACACCCTTAAGTGCACATAGGAGGCTAGTCAACAGCTAAGCGAATCCGCGAGTTTTCCCCGTCTCTAATTATCATACATGCACGTATTTTTGGAACTAGGCATTTATCTCCGTAAGTCTAACCTCGATTGGAAAAAAAAGGGGAGGGGGGAGGAGGACAAGGGGGCACGTGCAACTCCCTCCCCCAAATGAAAATAATTGAAATATGTCACGCCTGTTAAACGAAAAATTTTCACTTTGCAACTCTTTGAATGTGATGTAAATAAATGTTTATTTATTTTTGGTGGACTGGTGACCCTAAGCTGTGTACTGCTGAAATTAATTGCGGTTAAGTTAACTACGTGACATAGGCCTATGTGTTTTTTTTTTAATTAAAAAATCATTAGATGATGTGCCTCTTCTCCTCCCGGGAAAATAAATTGGAACATGTTCCCTTCCCCTAAAAAAAAAAAGTTTGAGTATTGCTACGCCTATGCTTGCCTCGTTCGATTGTAGGAGAGGGGTGGGGGTGAGCTGATTCACGTTTGTCCAGAGCTATGGCGAGGCGTGGGTGTGTTGCAAGGTCACCTGCACTTTGCGAAGCCTGTACAGATTCATGAGTTGACTATCGGTAGTTGGTAGGCACGAGTGTGATGCCACTTGTGATAGGCAACTATCGATTCTGAACAGACGTCGTTGCAACACACCCACGCTACGCTACTGGTCCAGGGGCCTAGAATGTGTCTGATGTGCCTGCTTACAGGGTACAGATTGTATAGCCTGTCTCGTGTAAGTATAATCTGTATTTTAACACTTCTCTTCTGAAAAGTGTCTGTACACAGACTTACGGAAACCACGGGGGTAGCATAAGGTCGGAATTAGGGCGAGGGGAGTGAAGTGAAGAGGGGGGAGATTAGCCAGCCGCCGTACTGCTTTAACCTCAAAAGTACACATAAGAATGGTATTTTTAACGAAAATGAATGTGTTATGCTCTTTAATTGATGTTTTAGGTACTATATTTTAGTCCTGTTTACACACCTCCTAATTGGTATTTCTTCAATGTTTTTAATTAGTCGGCCATATGCTTCATAGCCACGTCAAGCGTTTGTTTGGTTACAATTCCCGGCGACATGCTCCACCTGGACTCTTCTACATCTTTGGCGGGGACCGTGCTTTTCCAGGAAGTCAGGTAGGTTTAAATCTCCATACAATGAAACTGTCGGACACATTTCTCAGAAGAGAAATGTCATTATACGGTAAAGTTAGATGAGACAGACTATACCAGTGCAGATCGTGGAAGTGCACGACGTACGAGAAGACCACGTGCAATCTTACCAACCACACAACCAACCCACTCGGCTAGCTCGCCGCCAGCGAGCCAGGTGCAGCTCGCGAGGTCGCTCCTCCGCAGTCAGCTCACGCTTCGCTGTATAGTTGCGTGACCTTGGAACAGTGCCCGATACGCCGCCGCGTCGCAGTGGCGCGGCGGTCAGGGTTGCCAACACTGCAAACAATCTACAAACAAACACACACTTCGTCATGAACCTCTTAAATATCTTCCAGACAATAAAATTATTTTGCTGTTTTTACAGTTGACCTATAATGATATTAAATATTTTGCCTGTAAGACAAAGTAAGGGACTAGATGCTCGTCAAAATGTTCACCGTCATATGTGACAGTATATTTCTTTATTTATAAAATAAAAAAAAAACGTCCTTAACGGAGCAGAATTTTTATACCACCAAATTGTCATTTACCAACTTGAACAAAACAGTCGATTTTACCAACTGAAATGCAACTGGAAAATGTAGGATTCGTTGAACTAAGTTGGTAACACTGGTGACGACTCGCGTCGGTTCCCACACGTCTCGGCCGGTTTCAGGTTATTTAAGTAACATTCCATTCCCTCAGAGAACTTGGTTAAACCACGCCCCCACAACTCTAATAGGCAATACAAAACAGTAACAAAAGTCCCAAAGTAGGGCTATCTATATCTCATACAGGTTAGAGATCTATGTTAATAGTTTAGCAAAGGACAATTTCTGCCTCTTGTTGCGCTGCTATTGGTAAGAGGTGTAAACTGACCAATCAGAGCGCTTTCGTGAATTTAAAGTTACGGGAAGGTGGTAATTTAAGGGCGCGGTCTACCGCAATTTCCATCTCCATTTTTTTATTTTTTATTTGTACCAGATATTTTTTTTTTATTTTAGACACAAAATGTGACCAAATTTGGCTCTAATGAAATTTTTTTATCTCTCATAATTTTCGCGTAATAGCTTGATAGTCATATTTTGCATGTTTCCGTTTTGAGGACTACACTAAAACTAACTGATATACCAAACTAAAAAAAAAAATCACAGTGGATAAAGACATTGCAAGCTACAATGACATGCTCATAAAATTAAAGAATAAAAATTAAGTTATTGAATTTTTTAAGTTTTTATTTACAGCTTCAGCATTTTTTAAAAATACAGATAAATTTTATTCTTTACTTTTTATGAGCATAACATTGTAGCCTGCAATGTCTTTGTCCACTGTGATTTTTTTTTGAGCTTGGTATATCAGTTGGTTTTAGTGTAGTCCTTAAAATGGAAACATGCAAAATATGACTTTAACAAGCTATTACACTAAAACTATGAGAGATAAAAAAATTCATAAGAGCCAAGTTTAGTCACATTTTGTGTCTAAAATAAGAAAAAAATATCAGGTACGAATGAAAAATAAATAAATTGTGGTGAAAATTGCGGTAGACCGCGCGCTCAATAGCCAAAATTGGCTTGCTCTTCACTTTAAAGTTAAATTTAATGACTTCTCTCTTTGCCAAGAATTTTACTATAGTTTCGTGTTTTATTTGACCTCTTAGCTATAGCAGTATGATTTCCCGAAATCACTCCAGATGAATGCTGGGATGTTCCTTACCAATGGCCATGGCCGACTCCTCTACCAGCTCCTGTCATTGTCTGTAACAACCTCGCTGTCGACAAGACGGGAAGCCCACTTACCTTACCTAGCTAGAGCAGTGCAACTAGCAGGCACGTCTGCTGGAGTTACTCAATCTGTACATGTGCCTGAATAGGGTTAATTATTCTACAGGTTAGAAAGATCTACTTTCAAAGTTTGTCACAGGGAACATTTCTGCCGCTTGAGCGCTCGTATCGGTAATAGCTGCAAACTGACCAATTTCAGAGCTTACCTGAAGTTAAGTTACATTAGTTGATAATTTAAGGCGATAAATTGGTTTATTTTCACATTATAATAAGTTAAATGACTTCTGTCATTTCCAAGCCTATTTTACCTTTAATTTTACTTCATTTTCGTATTTTTTCTGGTCCCTCAAAGATAGCAGCGAAACTAGCGTAACGGCAGAATTTTTCCCAGTACCAAATCTCCCATAAGAAAACATATTTTCTTTCTGACCTGTAGTAGAATTAACCTTACCGGAAGACGTGAACAGTTACCAGTCCCCGAAACGTCGCATCTGTTGTCGAAGGGACCTTACTGTTGTTGTCTGTGTTGTTTTTGTTGTTTTGTATCTTGTCTACGATCATCTCTGTTGCATTCATACACAGTAAAAAAAAAATTACATTTACAAGGAAATTCTTGTAACGTAATATCAGAACATTATCAGTCAGATAATAAAATTAAGATGTCAGGAACCTTTCAAAATTGTTACAAGTATCGTAAACAACTTTGGTAACTAGTAAAATAATGCTAATGAGCAGATTTTTCAAATTGAAGCAAAATAAACCTAGGAAACCTTTCACATTTTACAAAACATTTCGTACTTTCACAAAAATTTTTTTTGGAAACTAGTTTCCAAAAAAAATGTTCGTAACACTACAAGCAATTATTGTAAAATGAACCAGATATTAGCTGTAAATATACAAAATTTAGATTTACAGAAATGTTCGAAAATATACAAACAAATTTGTAAATGTACAAGTTTTTTGTAAATTTTACAAAATATTTTCGTAGTGTTACAAAAAACTTTTTTTGGAAACTGGTTTCCAAAAAACCTTTTCGTAAAAGTACAAATTTTTTTTACTGTGTATGTGTTGTCCACGTCTTCTTTCGTCCATCACGGTCGCCAGCGCCATTTATCCTGTGCGATCCTTGTCCGTTTGATTTTTTTCTATTTCTCGATTTTTATTATTTTTTTATGTATGCTGCACTCAATAAATGTGTTGAGAAAACGTAGTCCATCCCAAAATAAGTAAACACCCAAAATAAGAACTGTGACGCCTGAAATGTCTACATATACGTGAAGGAAATACATATTTAATTTTATGTATATGTATAAGGTTGGCAATTGCTTAGAACCAGTTTCGGCTAACTTCGGCGAAAATCGGCTCAAAGAATGTTTTTAGTTTATAGAAATGAGTTGTATTGCTGTTCTATATGCTCATTTGGTAACACTCTCATCCCATGAGTTATTTATATTTAGGTTTGCCTAGTAACCAGGTTAAGTAATCACTCCTGCAAAAATTCAGTCTTTTAAGATGGCGAGAATTCACGATAAGCCTACGTATTTAATACACTTGTTAACTCAATTGTGCCTATAGGGTAGGTTCTAAATTGCAAATCCAGGTATGTCTGTGCATTATACACAACATGAAATTGCGGAATAAATTACTTTTCCTGTAAACGAACCTTGTGTTAACGAACCTTGTAACCTACTTCGTTACTCAGGTAGCCAAAAACTGTGAACGGCGGCCAACTGTTTTCAGAGCTTTTGCTACCGGAGTCGCGAAAATGCTCTGGGGGGTCGATTCTCGAGTTGTTACGAGATTATTTCGAATTGACGAATTTCACTTACTAAATTTCGAAACATTTATCTCACTATGGCAGAATGGTATTCTTGAGTTGAAATTCCGAAGTGCGGAATCTTAGTGCGAGATCTTCCTCAGTTTCGAACATCCGGTCACACTCCCGTGGCAGAAATCTGCGAGTGAAAAGAACGCTCTACTTGTGTGACGCACTGAACGCACCCTCTAGAGGAAAAAATCGTTTGTTCTGTGGTCGCGCGCAATATTCGCACGCGTACAAACGGAATTATAAAGAAAATATATATAATTAACAAACAACGTGTTTTGTATTGAAATATTATTGCGTACAAATAGTTACAAAGTCTTCATCAGGAGACATTTAATTCGCAAGTCATTTTATAAGAAATTCAGGACACTGCTGCCATCTTGCTCCTATTTTACGAACACAACGACGTTGCCTTTTTTTTTTAACGAGCACGGCTGTTTGCAAAGCTTAAATTTGCTACGTAAGATTGCTTTTGTATTGCGCACTTCTCGTAGGTACTGAAATTTAAGTCACCACAAAAGGAGCGATAACTAAGAGTTGGTTTATTGGTTATTTCTTGAGCGGAATTTTCTATACAAAATTTGGGTTAGTAAAATCACAGTAGGTCTACATTGTATGGAACTTCGAATAATTACGTTACAACGTTTAAAAAATATTTAAATTCGTTGATAAAATTGCAAATGAGTAAAGAATTTGCTACATAAAAAAACGATAAGAAGGCGATGCGCCTCGAACCTGTTTTCAAAAATACTCAGCACAGAGCATTTAGTCAAGCGCCATTACCACTACGCTATTCTATCACATGCTCTTAGTCTCTCATTATACATATAATACTGTTCTGTGCATACATGTAACGTTAAGTGCATGTTTCGTGATAAAATTAATGATTTGTTGCGATCGTGTATTATAAAATGAACAAGCATAGTATTAACATAATTTAAAAATACGCGCGGGCACTCTGCAGTACTTTAATACTTTATTTCGTCTGTTTGAAAGAGTGAGGTTGTAGAAATACACGGTAAAAGTGTCATGGCTGCCGTCTTCAAGGCGTTGCAGAATCGCATCTCACGACCCCAAGAGCATGTGAAATTTTTCCGCATGGAATAATTTCATTTCGAAGTTATTTTCACTCAAGAATAGCAAAATGGAATCCATTACGAAATTCCGAGCAAATTCGCAATGGAATAATCTCGCATCATTTCAAGAATTGGCTCCCTGGTCCTGAAACATGCTACCAATAACCGCCAAAATACGCCTATAGGTCGTTCGGGATTTATAGTTGCCTTACTGCTTGTGTGGTTGGTAGTGAAATTACATAATATAGTTCCACGTATTTTCCTATTTAAATTCAACAATACTGAAACAAAATCGACATAATTTTATCTTATATAATTAATAATCTTTTTTTGTCAAACTGTAGCGATTTATACTGACTGCACATTTTATCTTACACGTGCAAACTTCAAGTGACGTGTCCGGAGAGGTAAGATATTTCCTGTCATCAGCCGTTACACATGGAAAGATACGAATTGGCTGAAAATAGAACTGTAGTAGGGCTTTTTTGAGTGCTCACTTTATCCCGAACCAGGCATATTTTCCCAGACACGTGTTGTCAGCAATTTTTGTGGCCGGAGTAAACGGACCCTGAGTAATGGCGTAGCCAGGATTTGTGTAAGAGGAGGGTTTAACGTGAGAATAATATAATGAACACCAACTACCCCTTTAAAGTGTGCGGTTCAGGGATCCTCCTCCGGTAAAATTTGGATTTCAAGGTGTAAAATAGTGCTATTTTAGCAGTTTTTCGTAACAAAACATTGAATATTATACTGGAATTTTTTTTTTAATCTTTTAATTATTTTTGTGAATTTTTGTTGGGGGGGGGGGGGGGTTAGAACCCCAAACCTCCCCCGCTTTCCTGGCTAAGCCCCTGACCCTGAGAGCATGTCGTCGCTTGGCAAGTATGTCTGGGAGGAAGTGTTAATGTGACACGACTGTACTCGAGTCAGGCAGGTGCCCGCACAACCCAGATAAGAAAAAAGTCACGTACGTCGTCCAGATTGTCACGTGCGATGCAGGCCAAAATAGAACGTGCCGTATGTTGAAACGTTTTTTTTTCTGTAACGGCACACAGAGCGTATTTGACTGTACTGGAGGGGCGGAAGTACTGTAATCAGGGAAATTCTTAAGAATTACATGTGTTATTGTAGAAGTAAAATGCTTCAAGTCACTGTAATCACTCGTAAGGAGACTTATTTTAAGTTTAACTCATTTTTTTAACATGTAGGCTTGAGTAATTTTTGTAAAACACTGCAATAGCAGCCTATCTTTCCACTAGGTAAGCTTTAACATCGCCAATACCCTTTCCAAAACGTTTCTATACGGTGTTGATGCACATCAAAAGAAATATTGGGTTTTACGTATATCAGAACATAAGTATTTATTTTTCAATTTTTAAAGGTTGTGCAATGGTCTTATTTCTTTTAAATGACTGAATCATGTTTGTTTTTAAGTAATGGTCGTAATTATATTTCGCATGCTCTAAGTTATGGCCGCATTAATTTACTGCGGTGTCACACGTGTTCTGTAGCACGAGAAGTTGCCAGACATATTCCCAGTATCGTTATATATGGAAATAAAAAACTCTACAAACTATTTTTTTTTTTTTTTTTTTTTTTTTAATAAATACAGCACGCTTCCTAGAAGCATGTTCTTGCAGGGTTGCTACAGGTCTGGAAAACAGGGAAAACCTGGAAAAGTCAGGGAAGGTGACTGGAAATTCAAAATTGTAGAACAAACTTTAGGTTTCGCAATATGAATCTGCAGTCTTTTGCGGACATTTTCTAGTTGACTAGCTTAACTTCTGGGCTGGAATCTCATCTTCATGGCTGCAGGCTTAGCAATTGACTTTTGGACAATTGCACAACCATTCGCTGTATGAAATAGTTATCTTAGCAATTCATTTCAAAAATAGTTCGAGTTAATTATAACTTATTACATTTCTCTGGATTGTGGTAACTGAGTGTGTCAAACACAGATAACTGTCTGTAGTACAATTATAAAAAGTTTTTTTTAAACAGTCATGCAAATTTAATTTATTTGATCATTTTAAGTTAAATTATCGTGATTTTTTATTCCGGAAAAAAGACTGGATACTCATAATTTTTGTCTGGAAAACCTGGAAAAGTCAGGGGAATTTGATCTAGAAATTCTGTAGCAACCCTGTCTTGGGACCCACATAAAACCGGCAAAACTGCTTTCTATCAGACTGCTCTTTCAAGAAAAATGTGGAAGGGCATTAGTTTCACTTTGTAGCCAGAGCGCATGACTTACCTGCTCTTACTGCTTTCAGTGGATGAAAACCGAACCTCAAAACTTCACGGAGGCGGTTAGCCAATATTTTTAATTGTTTAAATAATGCTTATATTTGTACGATATATGGTTTGTTTTGCAGATATACACTGTAACTGTTTTTTTACTGTAATGAAAAATTCTACCTTTCATATTTTTTTATAATAACATGTCTAAGTCCAAATTTGCATAAAACGCTTTTATACGTAAAATTAAAACCAACTGACTAACCGAAATAAAATATTCATACTGACGAACAGTGACATAGGCTACGTCAAGATATGTATAAAAGCCGCACTGATTTTTTTTATATTTAAAAAAATTCTGAATTTGAAGTAAACATTTCCAATTTTCTACTTTTTTTTTTTTAAATACAAAATGAAAATTTGCATTTCGCACATATCTTGACGTAGCCCATGACACTCTTCTCCATGGTTACCCTTCCTAAGAGCAGGGTAAACTGTTGTAAACAGACAAAATTGGCCAAGTAGCACGAAATATAAACCGTTGGCGCTGGACGTAACCAAAACCACAACGAATCGGAACTAGAGTTGTGAGAAAAATGCAGGTAAAGAATTAGCAACCTCTACTGAGGTCACGGTCGTAGAAGAACTGGTCTGGACACTCGCCTATCTAACAATGTATTTTGTTTGACCCCCTTGTTGTTTGGCTGTATAGTTCGTCAAGTTACCGAGAATGTCGTGCTTTTTGGCGCTGTAATTCGGGCGGTCGTACCCAAACTCCGTCCATTTTTTTCTATTGTTGAATTTATAAAGTTAATAAAGATTTCTGGAGCCATGATTTTAAATTTTGCGCGAAGGAAGTATTTCATACATTGATAAAAAAATACGTTTTGATAAATTGTTTATCATAGTGGAAAGGAAGTGGGCGGAGTTTAGTCCGACCGCCCTATCATCAGCGCCAATAAAATACAATATTCACGGTAAGTTGGTGAACTACAGCCAAACAACAAGAGGGTCAAATATCCAGGCGAGTGTCCAAACCTGTTCTTCTACGGCCGTGACTGAGGTCAAGTAGACGTTGTTTATTCACGTAACAAAATGGCGGAGTGCAATCAGCTGTTCCTGAGAAGTGAGGTTACGGTTGGACAACTCACAACCAAATTATACACGTTTCTATGGTAACCAACAACGATTTTTACGCTTAAAAATTGCGGATGGTCTCCATTCCCATCCGACTGAAATTATCGAACAATTAAGCACAGAACAAATTTTATAACTATAAATAAATTAACGCAAAAAAAGGCCGCTGCCGTCACATTTAGTAAAACATTTAACAGATGTATAACATATGTGGGCTTTATTTGAATTTTCGCCATCTTTAAAACTTTAATTAATAGCTTGCAGGCGTTCAGACATAGCATGGTGATTGTGGAAACTTGGTCATCTGACTGTAAAAAACAACCTAACTGTAGCAGGTACCTTGTTATTAGGGACGCGCAAAATTCGCGTGTTCTTTTAGATACCAGCTAGAGTCCAAGAGACTGTAGGTTCGTTTTATTTTTGCAATAGAATAGTCCTTTGGCTTTATTAACACCACCTGGAGGACTCTCAGCAGATAGGGCCGAACAAGTGGTATTACTGTGTCAGAGAACAGGCCAGGAGTAGCCTGATAATAATAGGTAAATTGCTGATCGGGCTGTGCAGTTACAAAATATGGAGACGAACATGTTTTGTTGTTCCTACGACGACGTGCCCGCTGACGTCACAGTCGTAACCAGAGCACCGACAGACATGACTGGACTTGGTAAGGGGAGGGTAAGTGTCTGGGGAAAGATAGCGCCAAGTGTCACAGGAAGGTGCTGCGTGACAACATCCAGGGCGTCACCAAGACTGCTGCTATCCGAAGGTTAGCACGCCAAGAGGAAAACCGTCACCGCATTGGATGTTGTCTACGCCTTGAAGAGGCAGGAAAGAACCCTGTACGGCTTCGGAGGCTAAACTGGCCTTTATCCGGCATCCGTGACGTGTTTATGTTAAGTACAACCGATGTCCATGTTTGTTTGCATTGGTTTGCTGGTTTATGTGAAACTCTCCGAAATTTCTGACCGTATGTCGTGCGACTACAACGTCAGTTGCGTCATCTGTATGTCAAGCTATCAAAATCTATATCTCCCGTAATTAGTATCAAAAATAATTTCTACAAGCAAAGCAGCAACCTAGAGATTTTCTTCGGCAGTTGGCCACAGTGTTCTACACTAAAAATATTAATATGTTGTTTAAGGGGAGCTAGCTGTTATTCTCTGTTATAAATTAGCGTAGAAGTGGACTATTGTGTACACACCTACTAGGCGTCAATGGTAAGTAACGTATTTAATATTTTCCAGCTTTGAAATAGTCTTACAAAAAGTGTTTTATTCCAATATGCTGATGTAAAAGCTGCCTTTATAAGACTAAAATACTTTTCGTAATATGTTTCAAATCTGATAAATTTTAATCATATTTTAATGATAACTTATAATTGGCGCATTGTCAGTTTATGCATAACAACATCCGTTAATTGTTTTGCCTACGACCACGTGATATGGTTGTCACGTGCGCAGACGCCCGTTATCGTCCTGTCTTATATTTAATCTACGGATTTTGTCAGTTATTCTTGTGGTGGCTATCGCACAGGTCAGTGAATCCGCAGTTTATTACGGTCTCTGCGTATTTTATAAACATCTATAAGTGTTTAAAGTATTGTATTAGAAGTACGAACTCAAGGACGAGTGCTAGTGTTGGTTATTCGGGCACAGTCTATGAGTCTGGAGAACACTAGATATATATCGTGTCTTGAAAGAAGATTTATTCCGCTCCACGAAACTCCATGTAGCATCAAGGCTGTTTCAGACTTTATTTTATGCATTGCTCTGCGGAAACTTTTTTTTTTCGGCCAGTCAGTTGTACAGTTGTAAATCTGGTTTCTCTCTTTGCGAGGAAACTTCGAGGCACAGTTATTTCGGTGTGCGTCCTTGCTGCTGTAATACTATTAGGGAAACAGACACAGTTGTGCGCCGCCGGTGACGTGACAGATTGACTGTAGTAATCACTGAATGACGAGGTAGTCGGTCCGGGGGGGGGGACAGTGGGAGGCGACCAGCCATTCGTCATAATTAAGGGGCTCGCCTGCTCAGAATGCAGAGTGGTGTTCAGAGCTGCGGTCGTTACTTCATTATTCGAAAGCTTCTACATGCTCTTAAGTAATCTCTGATAAGGAAATAAGGAATAGCTTTCAAAGAATTTCACGTGTGTTTGTATCCGTTTCAGGTTCACCACTGTTCATTAAGGGCGCCGCCTACCCGCGCGTGAGAGGCTCAAAAGCGACGTAGCAGTAAGGTCGACCTTGAATCGCGCATCAAATGCCACGTCGCCTCAACGAGCCAAGCGCTGAACTAGCGTGCAAGGTTCCCGCCGAACAGTTTTACTATGCATTCGAAGCGTGGGCTAGGCGGTCGCCTTAAGGGGGCGTAGTACATAACGCTAAAAGTATTAATCTATGACTGTAGGTTTCTTGAAGCCAATTTGCGAAAATTAAACAATAGCAATCATAGACAATAGTTTTAGCCAACGTATTAAACAAAATTGTTTCCAGTGTTACGAACTTCTGAGGCACAATCTCTGACGCTGGAACCTCGTGTATTTAACTGCGGCGCAAGAGATCACGCGTAACGAATGAGTGATTCTGGAGAAATATTTACTCATAAAGTTGGTACATACTATTATCTAGGATTGTCATTGAGTATTTTATCCATATTGGCTTCGAAAAAAGCGTAGAAATAAATTTATGTTTTCAGCGTTTATTTATCTACCACGCACTCTCAAAACATATTTAGGTATGGTAATTTTGGCGCATTATCTTTTAAAACGTGTAAGCGTTTACAGTACACTTTAATCGTTAAAATTGCGTCAGAAATTATAGGTTGTTCGTTATAGAAGTGTGTCGGCGAGAAAACTCTACACCAGTTCAGTGACTTGTGCCTAGAGACAGGGCCGCGTCTAGAGGGGGCAAGAGAGGTATATTTGCTCCAGGCCTCTCATTCTAGGGGGCCTCACTTTTGAATTAAAAAAAAAAAAATATATATTATTAACAATCGAAATTGACTGATGTTTTATCGTATGTGGCACGACAATACGAAGAATTGATTTAGTTTTGTAAGAACTGCATTTTAGTAACTAACCTTATTTTTGCTTTGCTCGCATATGTCTCTCATTTCTGTGCGAACTGAATAATTTTAATGTGGTACTTGCAATTGTAATGTTTATATTATTTATATTAGTGACTAAATGCCAATACAATGATAAATATGCCATCCAACCTTTAAAAATTATTACTGCTTTTTTAAGAAAAACGGAGGTGGGGAGGGGTGCCTTCGTATTATGTTGCCGCGGGCCTCACATTCTCATAAAATGGCCCTGCCTAGAGGCTAGGGGGAGGTGCGATGTGCGTGCTGTCTCGTTGCCGCTTCTGAACTTCCAGGACTAACGAGAGCAGATATTAAACATATGTTAGGCAGTTTTGTTTAAAGTAGTTTTCAGCACGTCGGCTAATTTTTTTCAAGACAGTAACTTCTACGGTTTTAGCTAATTATGAAATCAATGAAATTTTCGTTCATTATTCGAAACCACATAATTTCCTGTCTTCAAAAAATTAGTAATCTTGTTATTTTAACGAAGATTTTTTTTACTTTCATAGTTTTTGTATTATACTATATTAAAGTAAAAATTTGTAGAAAATGATTTTATGTGTTAAAGGAAAACCAAGTGACTTGCCGAGATGAAAAAGTTCACTCTGAAGAACAGTGCATGGACTATGACATGACGTGTTTACAAACCTCATCGACTTTTATTATATTTAAAAAATAATAAATTTGAAATAAAAATACTTAAATTAAAAAATAATATATTTTTTTAAATACAAAAAACTAATGTGGTTGTTAGACATGCCATGTCATAGTCCTTGGTACTGTTCTCAGCGTGATTTTTTTTTATTTTGGTAAGTAAGTTGGTTTTCCTTTATGCTTGAAACCATTTTCTGAAAATTTTGACTTTAATATGGAATAATACAGAAACTATGGAAGTTAAAAGATTTTCGTTACAGTAAAAAATAGTCACAACGTATGCTTACAAAACAAACCATATCTCGTACATATATATATTTTTTTTTTAGCAGCAATTAAAATTTTCAGTGAAGGCACTTTAGCGCACGTGGATACTATATCAGCCCGAGCCCCAGTTATAAGCACCACCTGCTATTTGCACCGACGCAGAGCAGCGCAGCGCAAGTAAAATGGGTCTTCTGTTGCACGTGAATATTTAATTCCAATGCAGCTCAACCAGAGGCAACACTGGTGCTAATTTTGCGTTGCACCCATAAAGGCGATATTTAATCCGCCCCCCTAGACAACCACCACCCAGTCAGCATTAAACGGCTACGTGTTGCCTATAAAATATATTAACATGTGGCCTACCCGATAGGGGCTAGTAACTGTTGCCGCATTTCGCGAATATTAGGCTTCTGGGATATAGCCGCGTCGTTGTCGCATTCTTCCGGACATACTGTTCTTTAATGACGGATTCACGATGCCCCGACGAGGTCAACACAACAGCTCCGACACAACAGTTCTTTAAGCAAGGCAACCACGACGATTCTGGTAGCGTTCACGATGCTCCGACATGCGGCTCGTCGTGGTATGGTCATCGGCAGTACCAAAAAGTCGAAGCCACCATATTTTATTGATTGTATTATTTAAATTAGCTCTTTCATGAAAGCACGAATAAAATAGCAAAAAAAAAAAAATATCGCGAAAAAAAAAAGCAACACTAACATTAAGCATAATGTTCTTCGCTGAAATAAAAGGAAATTTTGAAAAAAAAAAAAAAAAAAAAAAGTTATTTATTACCTATTCCCAAACAACCCAGTTCCTCTCTTTATAAACACGCAATGAATGTATGGCGCGAAAATTAACAGAAGTCAAGGTACATTCGGTGAAGTTTGTCTTTTTTTTTTCGAAGTGTTATTGTAAACAGAACATTTTATAAAAGTGAAATATGCAAAGTATTTTCAGTCGCAAGTAAATTTAGTTTCGTAATGTTGCACTTCCTTTCCATGCAAGGCCCACATGGCGAAAATTTGAAACAGAATCTACTTTCGTCCGGCTATCGGGACATTAATTTTGTTGGATTGATGCTTGGTTTGTATTGGTTGCTGCTCAGATTTTGTTGTGTCGGGGCTGCTGTGCCGACCTTGTCGGGGCATTGTGAATCCACCTTAAGTCTGCTGCTACAACTTGACTCTGAAGATTTAGGATGTAGTGTCATGCTGAATTATAATTAAATTCGATATGGCTCAGTAACTGCCGAACCTACATACATGGCACTTTTATAAGTTTGGAAGCGGCTCACATTGCTCGAGGAATTTTAGGGTTATTTCTCAATATTATAAAACTGAGGGAATAAGTGTTTTATGCACAAAAAAAAAACACTCCAAAATATCTACTCATAACTTTTTCCCGCATTTTCGTTCCTGTAGAAGTATTTCCCTCGTCTCGACACCGGAAATATTTTTGTACGAAGTGACATCGCAAAAAGGTGACTGAACGTCACCCAATAGCCGAATATAATTAAACATGTAAATCTCTATCCATTCCCTATAATTCCAAGTAAGGCTTCTGGCACAATTGATAGTTGTTGTTCGTGTTGTTAATGTTGTTGGTTGCTGTTGGCGACTGCTGAGGACAGGTTACCAAGTGTGTGGTGGCAGAACTGCCTATTTGATTGTTGGAGCTGGTGCTGTCCACGGATTCATTTGAAGTTTCTCTTCCGGATGTTGGTGTTGTTGTTGTTGTGGTTTTTGTAGTTTAGACACGCTTTCAGTCTCCACATTGAATTTTATTATTTTTCGCTTTTTTTTTAATTTTGATAAGAAAAATTATAAATCTGTCATTATACCGCAGACTAATTGCTTTGCGCTACATTACAGGCATGGTTTTTGAGCTTGTAAAGTGTAACTAGGCGTAATCAGTAAGACAAACTATGCATTTGAAATAATTTGTCACACTTATTACAACGTAATTAAACGTAAACAGTTAAATCGCCATATCTGTACCGTAACGCAAGGTAAATAGATCTAGGTATAATCGTAGATTTAATATTTTTCTTACCATAATTTCAAAAAAGCGAAAAATTAAATTATTTAGTATGGGGACTGAAACTAAGTTCGAAATATTGAACTTTTGAGTACAGCCGACAGCTCGAATTGCAGTATACGGATAAGGTACGTTTAATGTTAACATAAAAACAGTATTAAGCCTAATTTTATTTCTTATTTCCTCAAACATAAACCATAACTTTGCGATTCGGGTTCGAATTGTATCAATAACTTAAATAATGTTTGCTCTTATAGCTATGTGATATACAACCGTACATTGTGCAATCTACGCTCCGCACACGAACTATTTATTAACAACCACACCAATCGTCCAGCCGGCTTCCGTAGCATGGTCGGTATCATGCTGGCCCTCGGTGCGAGAGGTCGTGTGTTCGAATCCCAGCACGGGCATAGATGTTTGTGGCGTTTCTTTAGGTTTAGATAGTATGAAAGCCGTCTCTCGTCAAGTCACCGGCATATTGACGACGTCGATAAACCCTCTAAAATAATAATAAATGATCACCGCCCATTGTGCCAACCCACGCTTCGCACACCTACCATTAACAACCACCACACCATCAGCAACCGCTAATTATGCCAGAGGCCTTTGTGACGGGCAGGAGAGCTTTACGAGCCCGCTCCTCTACTCCCCTTCCACCACCATCGTCAAGTGCTGCAGAGTATCATCTAGCCGCGGCGTCGTCGCAAATGAACTTGCTCGACGGGCCTCAGCCGCGCGGAACCTCCTAGGCCACAGACGACTAAGATATACAGACTGTCAACGCCTAGGCTTTTCGTGTTGCACAAAATTTCGTGTCGCCCTGGTGGTGAGGGACCGAAGCTCGGGGTTTTGTAGGTCTGGAGGGTAGCGCTGCCATGTAGGAGACATCAGAACTAAACTCTTCAGACAGAAGGCAGGTAGCTAACTGCCTGATATGCCGGATGTCGCCTTTTGTCGAAGGGACTTGCAAGGGAGGTCAGGGGGAAGGGGGTGGTATAGTAGAGGGTTGAGACTCAAGGTCGCCTGGCAGAGGACAATAAACGGCAATAAAGCTACAATGCAGAAGCTACCCCAGTCGTCTGGTCTCGGGATGAGAATATACATAGCCTAGAACCGAAAATTTCCTCACCACACTGCTGGGCCATTCCATTATTACCGGTGTGACAGTTTCAAACACAGAAAAAAACTAACTATCTGAAAATAAAATGTGTTCTTGTGCAGTTCATTAATAAACTACTCAGTTGCCCTATTTAATTAATACACAAATAATAAAATATATTTTAATCAGGCGAAGTCATCATTATAAATCCTTGCCTCAAGTGTATTACACATTTTGGACTTCTTGTAACAGTTTTCTAGTTGAACTAATAATTCTGTGAACGTGATACCAATACAATTTCAATTCGTTCAGGAATACATTTATACAAACATGTAGTTTTTAAATATCTAAACATAACAGCTAAATAAAATTCTAAATTAATTTGGCATTATACTGGCAGTGTGGTCCCGTCACGGGTGCGACAAAATGGTTTGTGTCAGGGGAAAAGTTTTTTACTGTCGTCCTATTATGTCCAGCATGTTTCATTCATTAATATGTTAACATACACGAATTAGCACAAGTTCACAGACAAAAAATTATACTTAGAACTGAAACAAAAGGAAAATGCAATTCAAAAGATTATCTGTAATAGCATTAGGGTGTTTTACAGTTATAAATTATGCTTTATTATTACGCCCTCAAATCTGGATATTTTAATACACTGAGAAGACTTGCTTTATCCATGTAACGAATGTCACCATTGTTTGCCTTGAAGAATTTACCATTGGTATCACAAAGTACGAATTGCAAACAAATTTCAATTCCCATCTTTAGCAGATTACTCCAAATATTATTTTAAATTTTACTTTTCCAGGTTTATGAAGGAATAAGTGTCTTCCAGTTTTTTTTTTGGTTGTCGCCTGATTTATCCTTCATCTCTGTACATTACTGTGGCTATATCTTCGGAAACTTCACTAAGAGTCTGAATACACCTCAGAATACTTGAATCTATGAGTTCAATCGTCGATGTAATTAGATTTTTTTAAAATTTAGAATAGTACTTGCAGGTTGTGCGAGATACTGGAACAACAAAATCTGGTT
>PNEQ01070749.1:0-21094 GCA_003012365.1 Medauroidea extradentata
TCACTAATGTTAGGTAACTAAGCCCTTGTTGCAAGCAAAAACTAGTTCACTAATGTTGTTAGGTAACTAAGCCCTTGTTGCAAGCAAAAACTAGTTCACTAATGTTGTTAGGTAACTAAGCCCTTGTTGCAAGCAAAACCTAGTTCACTAATGTTTGGTAATTAAGTCCTTGTTGCAAGCAAAAACTAGTTCACTAATGTTAGGTAATTAAGTCCTTGTTGCAAGCAAAAACTAGTTCACTAATGTTTGGTAATTAAGTCCTTGTTGCAAGCAAAAACTAGTTCACTAATGTTAGGTAATTAAGTCCTTGTTGCAAGCAAAAACTAGTTCACTAATGTTTGGTAATTAAGTCCTTGTTGCAAGCAAAAACTAGTTCACTAATGTTTGGTAATTAAGTCCTTGTTGCAAGCAAAAACTAGTTCACTAATGTTAGGTAATTAAGACCTTGTTGCAAGCAAAAACTAGTTCACTAATGTTAGGTAATTAAGTCCTTGTTGCAAGCAAAAACTAGTTCACTAATGTTTGGTAATTAAGTCCTTGTTGCAAGCAAAAACTAGTTCACTAATGTTGTTAGTTACATAGCTTAATTGCGTTAACATCCGAGATGTTTTGTTCATTATTTAAAGGTGAATTATTTCATAACAACCTCAAAATGCCTCAGCGCCATATTGTAATACAAAAAAAAAAGTGGCTTAAAATACGTCAGTAGACGCCGTCTCCTGACTATTCTTACCTCCATGGGTAATGCAATTATTCTCAACCGCCAGTAGTGAGTAAGAGGCAAAGAACACGTTATCCAGTAATACACCTCGCTCTAAGCAATACAACTGCCGCGTGCTCAAATTGGAAAATTGTATCTCTTACCGCTTGCCTGTGAATACGACTATGCTTCGCCGCTGTCTGTCATAACTTCTTACCTCCGTATGTACAGGCGTGGTCAGTAAAAATGGAGCTTCTCTGCAGGACCGGTGTCAGTTTTACACATCTGTCCTTGCAGGTATATGTTTAGTCAGTATTAATGAAGAGTTTAGCAAACGGGTTATCCTGTACGTATAGGCGCGGGCAGTACATGATCCAATCTGCGCAGGTTAGGAATCTGTCATCTAATGAGAATGACTCTCCAAGTATTTTTATTACTGGCTGTACAGAGGATAACGTCAAAAGAACGTACGTCACGTACAGCTGTTGAATTCCACGCAATTTATTAATTTTTTCATATAGGTGTATGTGTCCTTTATTGTTAAAATTTGGTGCCAAATATTTTTTTAAATTTAAATAAAAAATTTTAATGAACTTTCATATTGTAGTTTGTTCGAAAGTTGAGAAGACTAACTACATTTTTATCCACATTCGTACATATTATTTCTACTGGAAATCAAATTTTAAACAGCTATTGATGTAAGTAAACTCGAGCGAGCTATTCATGTTGCTGGGCCGGTTTTAGATTCAAATATGTTTTCAAAGAACTGTGGCTTCAGGTAAAGTAACTTCGTAAATAGGGCGGTAACAGCTCGTTCATCTAACTTTTTTGTGTATTAGAATTCTCGTCAGAATGCATCACAGGACTAAAACGTTTCTCTCTCACAATAGGTGTTCCAAAGAAAAATACATTTTTGGGGACCTGTGTGCCTCCTGGATGTCTAAGACGATGATAAACCCACTCATATGACATAACTTCTATGGATGTGTTCAGTGACCTTTCTCGAGGAAATTTCTCTCATCATTTAAAACAGTGATCATATGAATGGCTCTGTGTTGCAAAATAAAAGCTTCCGTTGCCGTAACAAAGTGGGAGACAAAAAAACTTATATTTTACATATTTCACAAATTGTTTTTCAGTATTTGGTTAATGCCTTTGTTTAGCAGACGAATATGATGCAATAAGAAAGAATTTGTGGGTTTGTACCCATGATTCGAAGATTGAACACTAAACATGCAACCCACTAAGACAACAAAACAGTCGATCGTAAAGAAACGAACTATATATGTATATAATCTGTAAATATTTTTACATCAAGTACATAGTTTCTTTTCTTTACGATCAACTGTTTATTTTTTTTGTGGGTTGCATGTTTAGTGTTTAATCAACGAATCATAATAAATGGTGTAGGCTCATAAACCTACACATTCTTTCTTATGGCAACATACTCACCTGCCAAACAAAGGCATTGCACCAGATAGTTAGAGGTACGTAAATTTCGCAGATACATTCCAGGTCAGGTTGAACGCCAATTATGTATACTTCATTGTCATGTCTGTGACTTGCTGGCGGCTGTTACGAAACGCGTTTGACTACTACAAGCCTGTAGTAAATAAGGAAATAATACGAAAGGCTATCGCTTGCTACCTGCTTGTACGGTTATATGCCAATAGATATCGATTGTAACCAGTGAGTGTATAGGACTGACAAGTCTAGGCTGCTGCCAGATGAATCCGCGAAATTGACGTACCTCTACAGATAATGAAAGGACGTTTTGTGAAATATGTAAAATATTAAGTTTTTTTGGTCATCCACCTTGAATATATCAAGCAACTCCGAATTTGGAGTCCATTCAAACTACAATAATACAGGCCCAAGTAAACGAAAAAAAAAAAAAAAAAAAAAAGAAGAAGAAGGAAACACTGAATGTAAAACTACAATATGATTTCCCAGACAACAGTTGACAACATACAATTAATTATAAGACAACAGACGACCCAAATGATTCAGTAAGAAACGCCAAGAAATTTAGAGTTGGAAATTCAGTCAGACAGCTACAAAACACTAACAGAATAAACATACGAAAACAAAAACTTTTGGATGTCTAAAAGAGAATATGAAGTGCACAATAAATTATACGTTTTTTATCTGTTCAAGAGGAAGTTGTGTCGTCTTTATTGGATTTATGTATTTCTGAAAACTTAACTTCATTACAGCAGGACAGAATATCTAATATCACAAGCAATTGTATGCTTATTATTTTATGGCATTTGAAGGTGTCCAAATTAATTATTCATTATTCTACCTCAGACATTTCCACAGGATTGACTGATACAGATATCCCATCAATGTTATCTTTAACTAAACCACCGAGGCTTACCTTGTGCTAGCAAAAATATTAATAATGAAATTCAAATATATTTCATTGTAACAAAATGTAACAATAACATATAATTATATTATGTGCACAATTTGTTTCATGTACGCTTTCGGTAAAAGAAACAGAACAAAAATTGGACTGAACAAATTTTTATTTTATCAGTGCGTCACCTCCACTTGATATAGCCGAAGTTGAAGCATCAATCGCCCCATTGGATTTTTTAAATTTTGCTGTAACTTTCTCTTCCGATAATATATTTATACGTGTGCCTCTACGGGGCGCATGGTATTTCTTGGGAAATAGTTTACCCATAATCCATTAGTTTGGCTTACAGAATCATGGAAGACAATTTTACACATTTTTACTTCAGCAACCCCACAAACCACGATAAAGATAGGAGTCAGCTAATGCCATGTCCAAACTTTCTGCGAATTTATTTTATATGTCCTATTTTTTTCAAATATCCAGAATAAATTGGAAAGAAAAATTATGTAAAATTGCAATAAACCCAAAATGACGGCGGATTTTTATACCTAACCTTTACAAACACGTAATATACTGAAAAAGAAAAGCGAGTCATTTGAAGTGACGAAACGTTACGAAGGTGGGAACGCTAGAGTAATAGGGAAAAAATTGGTTAATTTGACACTATAGTGTTACTTGAATGGTTCACGCAGTAGTGCTGCTTTACATTTGAATCACTTTTTATAAGAGATATAGGCACTGCTGTTGCGTGGAAGAATGAGAAACAGTTTCACAAAATATCAGTGTTAGTTGAAAATAAAAGCATACAAAATAGTGGCAAATTATCAGTACTGCCAAACTGACCGAGCCTCCCTTGCGATGACGTGGAGGTGGCATCGTACTGCCAACTTGTCGGGTGTGCGGGCTATTCCGCCGAGAAGCTTAGCGCGCACCTCTGCCAGGAGCACAGGGCAGTGACTAATCCCGCCCAACACAGGAATTACTTGGAGAAGGTCCCTCGTTTGTTGCGCTTTAACAGCGGCTTCTATCCCCCGGCATTGTGCGACACGCTCTCGTTACGACGACTGATCGTTAAATTGCTGCGTTCTGAGCTTTACTGCCGGCTGTAACAATAATAACGCAGGGCAGTGCTACATTTTAACGGCAGATTATCGACTACTTGAACAGATTTTTATTTTGTGAAATGTTCTGAACGTTTAATTAGTTCAGTTCACTATACTGAATTAAATAGCAGTATTTTATATGCAATTATTTTCTCAATGGTTTCATATAGGGCCATAAAAAGTTAATAAAATTCACAATAATTCCATATTTACTTCAACGAAATTATATTACTCAAAATGTAGCAATAATTATTACAAACATATAAACACATATTAGCAAAAAAAATGTATTTTCAATTTGTCCTCAAAAGGAATATAGTTACAGAGTAAAGTTAACCTGACAATGTGATTTAAAATTATGTTAAGTAAAATATTTAGAATAACTTTGCTTAATATCAAGTAGTTATATATTTTAAATTTAAATAACGCAATTCCTACGACTATTTTAAGAGATAGCAATAATTTCACAAAAATCACTTTGCTAACAAATAGAAAACACATTTTCAGCTTACTTATTTACAAGCTATTCCCGTAAAAAAATTGGTTCACTTAAACCTAAATCACATTGTAATATATAAATTACATTTAGGATGGCATAGTATATATGAGGAATATGAGTAGTCCAGTTTTAAAACTCTCCTTGTCCATCGCCAAGGAAATATGAGTTCTGAACAGTTTTGTGTAACTTTTAAATGTGTGCTAAAGTTAGCGTGATGATAGTTTCCAAAACTCGCCTTATTCAATAACAGAGACAATGTGAAAAACTGCTTTGGCCATGTAACAAATGGGCTCGCAAATCAGTTTTAGTGAAAGTGGACAAGGGGAGTTTTGTAACTGGACTACTCATATATACAAACACGTATATAAATTACACGTATTGTTAGTAAATAGGGCGTGACTACCCAAATTTAGTAGGTATTTTATCTCACAACTTTTAAAAATAGTTTCAGGTAGTGACCCGTTTCTGAAACTGTTGTACGTAAATATATTTAAAAAACTGCTTAACATGCTACAGTTTTTGTCGGTTTGGAAGTGTATAAACGGCAATCAATATGCTGTTTACTTATCCGTACGTCAATATCCCGCCTTTATGAGCGGCGTGTCAAATTTGTACGTACTGTTTCGTAGCGTTCTTATATGTATCTTCTTTTAAGCAGCGACAGTGAAACTTAAACATCTGGAGTAAAATGTCAAACGAATACCTCTCTGTTTCTGTTTCACGTAGGCCTATCAGACTGATAAATTTTTCTGGGTACAAGTAGTCTGAAAAGGCTGCCTTTTGTCATTTTTGGAAGGGTATAAAACAAGTTTCTGCTAGGAGTTTCATATTTTCAACAAAATGGATATATTTAGATTTTTAATGCTCCACAAACAGACAAATGTGTAATGCTTCAGTTTCGCGGTCTCGTGGCCGAAGAATACGCGCGGCATGCTACAACACCGTTCATTCGCTAAAGCGAGACATTTTCTGGGCAATAACATTGCCGGCGGGTTGCAAGGTGAGGTGTCATTCCGCGTGTTGAATGTTACATTTAATCACAGCAATAATTTTATTGAAATGACTAAGAACATATTATTATACCGCTTTAGATGCCTTCGGTAATAGTCGACAATTATTACAAGCGCATTCTGAAGAGACGAGAATATACTGACGATTAAACATATCATGTGATTAATTATCTCATAAATATTGGTCAGATGCATGAGTTTACACAGTAAGATAGTGTATATTACTAGAACACGAAGGTGATACATTTTAATGTATGTTTCTAGACAACCTACTAAAGTAAAAACCAATATAGCCCATGAATTTTAGAGTTTAACCAGGAAAAAAATATTATAAAGCTGCAAATTTGGTCATTAGTACAAATCACCTATCTAAACAACATACTGAATTTCCCCTATTTTCCCATGTCGGCGTCCATGTTTTTTTTTGGGGCAAGAGTATCTTAAGTCGCAAAAATCGACACACAGGCGAAATTGATCCTTCAGATATTAAACCCAAGAATAAATAATCTTCTATATAATTTTAAATTCATCGTAAGATCATACTGAAATGCTTTCAATATTAAATTAGTAAAAATAAATGAATTTTGGGGGTTGTTAAAGCGATTTTCTTTCAAGAAAATGTTGAAAAATTAGCAAACTTACGAATTAACTGACTCAGAGAGTAAGAATTAAGCCATATAGCTAAAAAGTGGTTTCTGAAATCGATATTCGTTATAGTTTTCTCTTTTTAACGGTGTATTAGTCATTATTGTGGGATGGACTGTTGAGGAGATACGGCCGCCTAAACAATGACGCGCGTCGTGTAGTCAAAAACACTGGCGTGCATCTTTAATTGCAATTGCGAGCCGACTGAATCTAGGTAAGTGTAAGCTGGTTATAATTTTCAAGTAATACGCATATTATATATATATGTAACTCATTTATATAAAATTTATATAAATAATTTGGAATGTTATGTTATTCGACACATAAAGTGAAACAACACTATATCGATTCCTAATTCAATTTTACTTTAATTAATTCCAAAATCAGTAAACTACGTTAGGCCTATGGTAATATAACTTTTAGTGCAGTAATTATAAGCAAAGCTTTATCTTACTTAAACTTAAACAAGGTTTTCTATGTTAACAGAACTATATCTCTATTAATTACCTTCAAAGCATACATGTGTGCGTAATTTTCTACTACTCTTTCATTTTGAATCACATATTTTTTTAATTTTTTTTTTCATTGCATTCCATGGATCCTCAGTGAGTACCAAAAGGCTCAAGAATGTGGAACAAGTCAAATACACACTGAACAATACATATTTTGCATACAAAAAAGCATACACAGATTACATGTTTGCACTTAAACAGAATATACAGCATTTAGACAACTAAGTATATACAGCCCATATGAAAAATAAACATTCTGGAGAAAAAATTATGTACAAAACATACGAATATCTAGTGAATCAACACTTTCACAAACAAGTATTTACAAAACGTGTGTACTTAGACCTACCTAGCATTAACATTTAGTGAGTAAACATTTTCACAAACAAGTATGTACAAAACATATATGAAGCATGAACATGTGGATAAACATGTTTATAAATGTAGTCAAATTAACATTAAATTGAATAATGACTTTCATAATTACAGCCATATTCATATCAAAGATATAAAATTTACGTGATATTGCTAACATTATTAACTGTACATACACAGATGAATAGAACAGTAGAAGGACATAGGCCTACTGGATTGCTTTTAATTTAAAGTTGATTATCATTTACCAGCTTAGAAACTCATCCATAGAATAAAAAGCATTCATTATCAAAAAAGTCTTAACTGTTTTTTGAACACTTTGGTGTTACTTCTGCAAAGTTCTTTGTTATGAGGAGGAAGTTTATTAAACAGTTTAATTTCAGTGTAGTACGGACCTTTTTGATACAAGGATAAACTATTTGACGGACAGTGAATGTTGTCTTGTATCCTTGTGGAGTTTGAGTGAAGAGAAGAGTTTAATTGAAACAATTCAAAATTATCTGAAAGAAATGCCAAAACCGAATAGATGTATTGACTGGGCAGAGTGAGAACCTTTAATGTTTTAAATAAAGGCCTACAAGAACATTTATTACTCTTCTGGCAAATTATTCTTGGCGCTTTCTTTTGTTGTATAAATATTTTTTTTTTAGCATTAGTAGAGTTTCCCCATAATATAATTCCATATTTCATTATTGTATGAAAATGTGCAAAGTATATAGTTTTTAGAGCAGAAATGTCAAGCTTGTTGTTCATACATCTAAGAGCATAATATGCTCTGTTTAGTTTAGACATTGTACTTTCAGTATGTGCTTTCCAATTCAGATTTTCATCAAGCTGGATGCCTAGAAACTTTGTGTTTTTAGTTTGTTTAACCTCGTACTTATTGCACAAAAGATTTATATTAGATGTAGTTCTGTTTCGTATTACAAAATCAATATAAATTTGTCTTATTTATATTCACTGTCAGTGTGTTTGCACTGAACCATTTATCTAGAGTAGTAAGTACTTGAGAAGCAATGGCAGCTAGTTCAGATTTTGATTTATTTTTTATGAGGATACTGGTATCATCTGCAAAAAGAACAGTTATTTAGTTACTTTGTTTGTGAATTACCTTTAGTTATTTATAGAGTAGCTTCCTCTGGGTCACCTTAGTCGCCACTTCCATGATAGTCTTGAATTTCTATATTTATGCAGCTTCCTCTTCTACAACGTCCACACATTGTTGAACAGGCCAATCCAGCACGCCTGCATTCACATCTACATTCGCGAGCTAGCCGCTGTGTCTGATGCTACAGCTCTGTCTGTGAAAAATGCTATTGCAACAGATGTACTTTGGACGTCTGCTAGATGGTTAGAAGAGTCTTCAGCATCATCTTGGAATGGTTTTATGCGAAGCTGTATACACACAGGGGAAATTAGTTGTAGTGTCACTGCTGTTGAGGCATTGCCATTTATAAATTTAGAGACATCAAATCACAGTACTATTCATACTGCACTTCTGTTTGCAGTTGAGGAGTGTAAACGCCGCAATCAGGGTAGCTGTATTGTAAATTTTGATCAGCCACTTTATGCTAAGGCATTAGAAATCCTCGCATCAGCACAAACTGGGGAACTGGATAGTGTAATTCTTCGGCTTGGTTACCTGCAGGTAAAAATTCACTTCGAAGATGGATGAAAATCAGAGGATTTGCATTAATACAGAATTTTGGTGTATGTACTCTGCTCAACGACGAATGCATATTTTATCTTGTACTCGTACTGAAACTGTGAAACGGAAAAGAGGTTTGGATAATTCAAAACAAAATGTTTCATATTACTACACACTACCTGATGGTTTTGGTACAAGACAAGATGTACGCAAAACATTTCTACTCACAACTCTTGGTTTCACAAAGAACAATGACACTGTACTGAACAATGTTTTGAACAACACAGGGGATGGTTCCATAACACCTCCAACAGAAATGAAAGGTGTCAAATCTCATGTAAAAAGTGAGAAGGAAATAATAAAGGAACACATCGAGTATTTTAATTCATCCATATCACATTACAGACGTGAACATGCGCCAAACGCTATGTACTTACCAAGTGACATTTCAATGACTGCCATGTATACATTTTTCCGAGTGAAAAATTCAGAATTTAAAGATTCATATGATACTTACAGAAATGTTTTACATTCTATGGATATTTCATTCACAAAACTTGGTCATGAAGAGTATGAACGTTCTGTACGTTTTTCTCACGAGGATCCAAACCATACAGCAGGGAAAGACCCGAACTGCGACAAATGTAAAGATATTTTACAACATTTTGATCAGGCAAAAAAAGGTCGTGAGTTTTACAAGCAACATGTTGAGCTAAGCAAAAATGCACACGAATCTGCATACTATTCTGCAGACATACAGAAGATAATTTTGCTCCCAAGGTTAGAAACAATAAAGACAGTCATGGTTACAGTCGCATAATAGCCTTTAGCGAAAGCTTTGTACCATTTGGGGGGGGGGGGGGGGGGCAGAAGAATGCCACAGATATCGCAACTTCAGTTATTTGGCATTAAAGAGTTGCAGGATGAAGTAAGGAAGATATTAAAAGTGCATTTCATGAATTCTTTATCTCCAAACGAGCAAAAAAGAAGATTGTTTTGTGGCTTGACAATTGTGCTGCACAAGACATGAACTAGACTTTGACAACATTTATTGTGTATTTGGTGAATTCAGATGTAATTACAGCAGAAGAGATTGAACTGAATTATTTAGAGCCTGGCCACAGATTCATGTCTGCACATTCTTTTCATCATCAGGTCGAATTTTCGATGAAACTAAGTAAGCAAATTTATGATTTCTCTGATTTCATAGATGTTGTTCAACAGACGAACTCAAAAATGTTGAAGTCGTCAACTTGCAACCCAGTGATTTTTCTGATTGTAAAAACTTGTGCTCAGTTGCAAAAAATCAATAAGCATAACCGTAGGACATACTTAAACAGAATGGTTCAGATAACATCGAGGAGAATAAAGTTGTAAGTTACAAATAAGACTTCAGCGACGCAGAATCTGTACAAGTAAATATTTTAAATGTTAACACTGTGAACAGCGGATTCCTTGTGTTTAAGAACGAGTAAATGACAGAGGAATATTTCAAGTAAAGAAGTCGGACACTGTGCAGAAGATAAATCCTATTATGCCTAAGACATTGGCTTAAGGGCGCGTCTACCGCAATTTTCATCACCATTTTTTTAAATTTTTTATTTGTACCAGATTTTTTTCTTATTTTAGACACAAAATGTGACTAAATTTGTCTCTTACGAAATTTTTTTATCTCTCATAGTTTTCGCGCAATGGCTTGTTACAGTCATATTTTACATGTTTCCGTTTTAAGGACTACACTAAAACTAACTGATATGCCAAACTAAAAAAAAAAAAATCACAGTGTATAAAACATTGCAGGCTACAATGTCATGCTCATAAAAATAAAGATTATTTGTATTTAAAAAATGCTGAAACGAAAAATTAAAATTTGAAAAATTCAATAACTTTTTGAAATACAAATAAAGAATAAACATTATTTTTATGAGTATGACATTGATGATTCCGTTTCACGCGAGGTAATACTCATGTGCACAGAGTTGCCTGGGTTAGTGGACGACATGCTGGAGGAGGAAAGGTATCGAGGTTTGCAGAGGCCTTCACTTTCCATACATAACTCCAATTGAGCACGTACAGGATTCGCTGTTACTGATAATCTTATTGAATTCATTTAGCGCCAGTCAAGTATGCTACAGTATCGCCTGTTCAGAGATTCTATGAGAAATGTTGGCGCGTTCTTATCTGTTTTCTGTACTGTCCTACTGATACCATATTATGACCCCTTTCAATAATGAGCATATTATTCTGTATCTGACAGCAATCTCGCCCCATCTTCTGAATACTCATAGTCCATTCATTTAATTAATTTTTACCTAGTCCCTTATTTCTTTTACCAGTGTATGGCCGAACACAAGTAAAAGATTTGCACGAACTAAATACTTTTTCGCCAACTGACTTTGAGGGTTAATCAACCAAAATCCTACGTTTACATATTGACAAAATCATTTTTCGCACACTCTTTCAAATACCTATTTATGTAGACACATACAATCGTATATATAGTGTCATTTTTCCTCTGTGAGTGCAATATAGTTAAAACAAACAGGAAACGGGGAAAACATCGTCTACGGCCTACATTAATAAACCATTGCGGCATTCGCCTGGAGGTTTTCGAAAAACCATAGTTTGGAAAAAAATGTTCCGCTTCGATAAATAACACAACTTTAGCTCCTTTAATTTAGAAATATGGACTGATAGCTTACAATTCGTAATTGTTTCCTAGTTAAAAATAGTTGAGTTTCCTTTGTATTTCGTTGAATACTATGTATGCATAAAAGATCAGATTGAACTTCCTGCTCCGTTTGGTCAAAACTATGCGTTTCGTTTTCATTCAGGAATCGAAGAATTGTACGTAAGTTGACCTGGATTTAAGAATCATGTAACTGAGTTACTTTAAAGTTATTCATAGACTATATATTATAATTTAAAGCAAGCCTATGCTTTAATTAACTCCTTTCCAAACATTCAAGGTATTAAAAAAGTTGAGTCGCGCAAAATTTCAATTGGATAGATAAATGCGGAGTAAATAGTTTGAGCCCAATACATCAAAACAAGAGTTGTTAATCAACAGCGCGGTTGTAGCTTTATGTACGAGTTCAGGATCCACGTTGTCACTTTTTTAAGTCCACTCATCTGTGAGACCAGTTAACAAATACATTACGAAAAAAAATTACGTCTGCGTTTATGAGAACGGCGACAGAACAATATAAACCATGGACGAATCATCGCTAAGTCCCTATCCTTGTTTACAGTTATGTGTAGCCATCTGTAATGTCCTCACTGCCGACGAGACGCAAAGCCCAATAAACGAAAAAAAAAATAATAATAATCCTCGCGATACAACATACAGGTAAACAAAGCCAGACAGAAATATGCTACATTATACAGTTTATCTCTTGTCCGCTAAGATGTTAAAGTTAAATAATATCAAAGCTTCACATTTAGGAGGGAGTTTTGTGGCCGTGGGTAGGTCTGGAGTAGGCCCACTTCGAGGAATGTAGGTAAGTCTGTTAAGAGGGGGAAGAGGGGATGGATGACTTTATGTCGTGTCGCAGACGTAATTTTCTTTTAAACCGCCCAGTGGCGGTGGCCACTGCTGGGTGCCAGGCGCGCTAAATTACCGAGACATTGTGCTCTAAATGATTCACAGCCAGCGGCTCCTCCGGTATTCACAGCTCGCTGTGTATTCCCGCCAACCCTCTCGCACCTCTACACCCCCGCGCCCGCCTCTACCCACTCTCTCTGTATGTACACTTCACGTCCTAATTCATCCCCTTCGCTCAGCCGGCATCCATTTGTCTCGTCCCTCCACGTCCCAACTCCATTCCCGCCCCGCCACCCCTCCGCGCGTGTACAACCCCTTGTCGCCGACACTGTTACGTGAAAATCCTTCGCAGCCAGGGACCCACCCCCTCGGCCCACGCCCCCTTAACCCTCCCACGCACACAATAGCCGGCCGCGGCGAGGGGCTAAACCCCTTCATCATGGTGCCAATTTATATGCTAATCTTCAGCTACTGGATCTCGCGCTAGCCCTTCTCCCTCACACACACACGATCATACCCTTCGCTTTTCATACACACCCCCGCGCGCACACACACACACGTCCGCGCGCGAACTGATGACCTGTGTTTTTAAACAACAAACGCAGTGGAGGCTACAAGGGAAGGGGAGGGAGGTTTGGAATGGGGGATGGATACAATTTTTTTTTACCAGCCACCCGTGCGGAGATGTCTGGCATTTCCTTTGTCGCTGGAATTTTGCCCTTGAATTAGCTAGTTCCGCGAAACCGACAGCGTTCCTCGAAAAACAAATTTAAATATTTAAAAAAAATATATTTCAGCCCTAAATGTTTACCTCGATTAATTATAACTATGTTCAATTTTACGTAAAACAGGACACTACCAATTATATAAAACAATAGTTCATTAGAGGAAGTTTACCATGGTAAAATACAAACATTTTAATACACTAATACAGCACAGTTATTAAGCTCATATACTGAAGTCTGTGCTCTTTATGATTGATTCAGATAAAAAGTAGAGTTTTATTATTACAATAATTATTTATTTATTCAGTGATTGTTGTAAATCGTGTTTAATTTATATGATTTATTTCACGAAGCTAATGATAAACTGATAAGCTCAGATTTTAGTATTCTGCCTTTTGCTTGACATTTACTTGAAGATCTCCTGTACCTTAGAGTTACATGTAATATTTCAGTTTTGTCACAAAATAATCTTTTGCCTTAGGAATAAATTAACGGTTAGAACAGTTTCTTTATATTGTAATAGTTCAACAATATTCTTTGTGTCTAGAGTAGTTACAGTTATTATAAAGCATATTTCGTTTGCAAGGAAAGATAACATACTTCAGTCTTTCAAAATTAATTAAAAAGTTCCCATTACAGTAAAGCATCGTTACATCACGCTAGAAATATAAATTAAATTCAAACACTCAAACTGCCTGGTACCGCAGCCTTGTTACTGTGAGTCACTGCTCTAGCCAGAACACAATACCGTGTTAAAGTTAGGTGGTCTCGTTTTTATATATCTAACTACACTAACTTTAACTTATTATAAATATTTAACATTTTATGCTGGTGAGACACGAAGAGGATACTAAGTTTTCCAGAAAGCTTAAGTTTACGGAGTAAATTCTCTATTAAAATACCTTCTTCTGTGGTGTATTTTAAACAGTTACAGCAGTAGTTTGACGATTAAGTTAGTTGTACTGCAGGTATTTCAGGAATTTACTTTTGCTACGGGAATACAAATACTAAGCTTATACATGGGTAAAAATTGTAATGTGTATTGATCATGCAGGTATCTAAATATCTCAGTTTAATGGGGTTCCTAGATGAAAATCACATTTTAAAGGCATTGTGAACTATGTGCCGATAACTAATGTAATCTGACACTCTACAAACACGTGAAAAAGTTTATAAACAAGAGTGCCATTACTAATTGAAATAAAACCTTTAAAAATTGCATACGGAATGTAACAGTATCTTTTATTTCTATGTTCAAAACTAATTTTTTTTCTATACAATACAGGAAGTAAATATGATAAAATACCCTTAAAATATTTCTTTTACCTAAAACTGGTAAAGAGAAATGTATATATACCGTAAGATATTAGAATAAAATCACTGAATTATGTTATCTGTCATTAATGAATGTAGATGTAACAAAATATACATATTTATACTAAACAAACCTGTCTTTAAAGGTACCTGGAGCTGTATAAAATAATTTTTATGTAAATATAACAGTCTCGACGAAACTGATTTAATTGGCGTAAAAAGTTAATATGGGATAAGTTTCACAAAAGAATGTCACATATTTTATATTCTTCACTAAGGAGAGTTTATATTCCCAATTATCTACTTTATTTACCTAGACTGTATCTCTTAAGGTCCATCGTCTGCAGGAAACTTGGGTGATGCAAATTTTAATCAATCAGATTGTTTTATAAAATTTGTTCCATTCTTTTTTTTTTTTAACATAAGAATATCTTAGCATATGAGATTTTACACACCAATTAAATGTATAAACTTAAATGATTTACAGCTAAATACATCATGCGTTTAATTTACATGTCATAAAAATGTAAGAATTTTTAGTTTTATTTTACAAATTATAACGTGATTTCTGCTTTTAAAAAATCGTGTTATTTGTTACATACCTAGCTGGAAATATGTCTACTTGCAAATAAAACTGGTTATTTTTTATGAAAAACACGAAAGCCACTTTAAGAAACTTCAGTTGAATGGTTTAATAGAGCGATGTGGTATGCTTTTATTCAGCTTGAATTCATGCGCGTATTATCGTGTGAAACTCTCCAGTTATTTATCATGGGTCAATTATATTGTTTTCCACTTGTTAAGTAAAAATACAACTCAAAAATTAGTGATATCGCACATGTGAGATTCCTATATTTTATTAACAATACTTCGAAGCCCCGTGAGATTTTATGAAAGTTTGTTTAATACACGAGTCGTTACTATTTCAAGTTATTTTACATTATCAATTACCAACACCAAGACCTTGCCGTTAAATGTAGAGAACAATTTGTTTGATGTGAACACTCATCCTCTCCATCTCTCTTTCGCTCTCTCTCTCTGTCTCTGTACGTCTCCCTACCATGGCCCCACCAGTAAATGTTTTATCCATGCCTGACAAGAGAATCATGTTTGGAATGTAATTTCGCAAAGTACAGTATCATTAACTGCGTATAGTACTAACATAACAAGGAAAATATGTTATCTTAAAATAATCATTAATCAGTTATTTTTTAAATTTTCTGCAAAACCACGCATTTAGGCATTTTGTACGAAAATTTCATCCAAAGTATAAAATATTGCAGAAGTTATAAGTAAAGTTAAAAATAACGATTTACAGTCAATGATTATATTGTAACTTATTTTGAAATTATTTTCCTTATTTACAATATTCATATCCAATACCATCAATCGTACATGTCGTAAAAGTGAAACTTTACCTCCAAACAAATTATACATTAAGACATAAGCCTGCATTATTTCAGTTTATATTTTGAAGAGTTTGAATTTTTGTGTGATAGTCAAGTTAGTCATGCGCATTACAGAATTTATAAAACTTTTAAGAACATAAAGCGATTCAGTTGAAGCAAAAACTAATAGCGTTTTGGCTAAGGCAAAATCTAATAATTAACAACATTTGGTCAACACTTCTGATAGACATATATGTCACCATCATACGGGAGAGAAAAATTTTTTTTAAAAATCTAAACGTGATTGTATAAAATAGTTTGCTCTATTCTTAAATGCGTAAATGTGTTAATAAAAATAAAGCCGTAGTTAGTGACTACGTTATTTACGACAGTAATACTTACGTGACGAGTTTTCTTTACTGAGTAAATAAAAATGAATTTATGAGGAATCCCTACAATGTTATTTAAGAGTCGCGTGTTGTTTTACATAGGTAAAAGTCTAAATGTTACCCAATGTGCTAAGTAATGTAATAAATGTAATTTTTTTTAATTTGTTAATTTAATGTTGAACATCATTTGCAGCGTAATATTAAGCAAGAATTATTGTGGAGGAAATAAAGTTTACAATAATACTTTCTATGCATTACAGTATTACATTCGTAACGGCGACTGTTCGTAGCTGCATAAACACAACGATTGGAACTGCGAGAATATTTTTACTCAAAACACGAGATTTTTTTTTTTTTTTTAATTTATGCAGCATACATGAAAAATGGTGGTGTTGGAATGAAATATTTTTGGGATCAACAAAAAAAAATGAAGTTGAAATCTTTTAAGAGCCCTCTTTTGAACATGCGGCTCATTATTTTCATTACACGTGAATACCATTACTGCCTGGATGCTGTTATCGATGTACGTGGCTAGTGAAGCGTGAGAGATTTAGTTGCAAATAACCTGCCCAACATGTTGGAGCCTTCATTTAACTCCCGGTCAAAAAAATATGTGAAAAACCGCACTGCTGAAAATTACACAAAACAAAATTAATTCGCTCTGCCAGACTCACACATACTCATTAATTAAGCGATTCACTCTAATTAAAAATAATTTTAGAAACTTTGAACATTAAGACGGAAAAGCTTAGTTTCGCTAATTATTTGTAAAATAAATAGCATTGTTTATTTCCTTTAGAAATAATTTTCTTCACACTCACTCAAGACGTATTATTATCCAAGTGACTTATTAAATTTCTTTATATAAACTGAACGTGAGCCATTTCAAAATACAATGAATGTTGAATATTAATATGGGAAATTATAATAAAAATTATCCTATTATGTTAAATATAGCTACAATAGACACGTCAATACATTTTGCTTCAACAGTAAAACATCCTACAATCTAGTGCACTTCTGAATGCTGTTACCAAAAACAATTACTTCGAAAAATTATGTTAATAGTATATTTACAAAATCCAACACCGTAACTCAAAGTCGCGGTTCATTTTATACAAGTTAAATAATAGACGATATTATATTTTACACGGAGAGTGTAAATATGCGTTAGTCTTTCTCTTTACTAGTTCCACATCTTGTACTCGCATAAAAACCTGTTGCTGTCTCCTGTTTATTTCAAGAAGTACCTCGAGTATTTACTGTAATAACTTCGCACTCATTAATTATTTAGAAAGTTAACATTCGTTAATTTTAAGGCGTTCTCTGTGCAGTACAAGTATTGTGGTTACCCAAGAAAACTGATAAACTGGAAAGTTTCATAAAAAGGAATTGCCATAGAATAGAGAATGTACGTCAATAAATTTGTTATAATTTTTATGATGAATGAAGTTATAGTTGAAGAAATTCGAAGTACTCTCCTAACTGTCGTCATTAAAAGCATGTGACTGCTGTTGGAAAGTGTCTCAAAGCAAAATGAACAATGTTATGCATAAAAGAACCAAGTGCCGTTGTGCTGCAACTGAGAAAATCTATAGGTTGAAAGTCAATCCGTTGACAGTTTTAAAGAACGTAATTACAGAGAAGGAAACAGCAGTAAGTTATTAATGTATATACGTTTGAATAACATATATTTAACTTCAGAATAATAAAAAATGGAGCATGATTACTTTATGCTTAACATAGTTCGTATTTAGCTGACTAGGGCCGCGGTTACACGGGCCTCGGAACTAGTTTAAATTAAACTTGCTCAGCCGTACGTGTGGTCACACGGTGTCTGAAGTAGTTCATATCGTTGCTGCTTCCTGTTCAAACTGAACAGGTTGTAAAGGTTCTCCACCTAAACAACAATCTCTATTCCTTGCTGTGATTGGCTCGTTAAACGTCAACAAGCATTGCACACAAGATGGCTGACAACCCCGTGTTATGTTGCAGCAGCAGAAATTAAGTATTAAAATGTTTTGTTGGCTACGTATAAGTAAAAATTGTTTCGTATTAAAATATGAGCCCTTCAATATATTGTTATATATAACTTTGAGTGTACGTGAGCCCTCTTTCCGTACGTAAGAAATACACACATAAAATATAAAACATTTAGTTTCTGAACTATCTCTCTTTTCCTGATACAGAAAATGAGTTTTATTTGTAATGAACAGAACAGACCCTAAACAACAATAACTTGAAAAGATAACTTGGGTTCTCTTGAAATCCCGACTATAAATGAAGACAAAATTAATGTAGTTTAACTATATACAAATTAAAGTGGACAATATTTTAAAATTAAACTGTGGATCTGAATAATCCATGTTTGACATCAGTGGGGATACTATAGACTCTTACTAGATCAGCTATCAGTTCTCTGAAAATTACCATATTTGTATTACGTCAAGATTTCTAAATTTATACCTGCCTGGCAACATTAAAACAGAACGACCTTAATGAGAACAAGCTAGCTATTATCATGTAGATTTGTTCAATATAGTTAGTATCTATGCTCCGGCTTGAGTGTTCTTATCTTCTAGGGATTCCCGTGAGAATGTGGCACTTCTACTGCTAACTCTAATTACGTTGAAGACTGAAGTAATTACAATATCTACGAAGCTCCTGGATGTCGAGGGGATTGAAAAGCTCACCACGTTTTGAAGTAGGCTGCTTTCCAAATCCTGAACTCTCCTGAGTTCAGGAAAATTTGGCAGATGGCGAAAGAAACCTGGTTATCATGGTTTCCACCACGGACAGAGGGTATAGCCCTCCCTCAGACTAACGAGGACAAACTCAGACCTTAAACAGGCACCATGTAGAGACTGCGATGGTGACTGGTCCTGGACCGACGAACCTACTTCCCGTCATGGAAAATGTACCTGTCAGTACATCAGGAATCCGGCAGACTGTCCTCTAGGTTAGGAAGTACTTCTCCATCCTCCCGGATAGATGACCAATAGCCTGGGAATGGGGTCCGGTCGTCGTTCCTCCAGAGCCAAAATCGGATACGTCTTACCCTGTACGCTACCAGAATCGAACTTTTTCTTAATTCTTTCTCACTAGCCATTCCTAACAGCCCTTTTCTAAGTCCCTATTGGCTTTTGTTAGTGCGACACCGTGAAACGTAGTTATTTTTTTAACAACCCAAAAATACTTGCTTCCTACTAGGCCGCATCCCTGATCTCGGTCAGTATAAAACTTAAATGGCAAAAATAATAATTCCCTAGTAAGAGTCTGCACATATTAATATATAACTTAAACGGTAATTTTTTGTAAACAAAGCAAACATAAACATTCGCTGTACATTTCACTTCACTCAGCAAAGATATGACCTTTTCCATAGAACAATACTAAATAAATATTTTATATTCTGAGTGGAGTTAATTCCAAAACAACTATTTTGAGCAACTTCTGTGACTCTAACGAAGTTACATGTTACAATATTTGCAACGGAAAAAGAATGTATGCCATTTCCAGTATTCTTGTATGCATGAAGCAGGCACGTGGCCGAACGATAAAAGTTACTTTTCGAAAATCCTTTCCACGTCCCATAAAGTGTAATATTGGTTTAAATGTTTTGTGTCACGAAGAATTTTAGTCACCACATAAAATATTGCACCAACATATGAGTGTGTTACAAACTTTGGGACGGGGTAAGTAGAGCTTTGAAAAGGTTATGTTTGTCGCGACCGACGCAACTTTTAATATGTAAACAAGTGAGTTCAAAAAATATAACGTAAATTTCACTTGTCTCCAGCTACTTTCCTCTGTTTACCTTTTGTACATAGGTTAAACGGTTAAACCAAACATAACTTCAAAACAATATACTATCGTAACAAAACACAATCGATTTTGACTGCGACAACAGAGTATCGTGTAACCACGCGAACGTGTTCACTTCGGTAGTTATACACTGAACGTTGTTTAAAAATGGCTGAGTGAACCTCTTTCGGTTATCTACTTCAGGCCGCCGTGTAACCGCGGCCTAGGACTTCTGCTTCTCCCAGTAGATTTTCTAATTTATCATTTTAATTGATGTAACGTCCCGTAGACAGCGAAGTCATTAATTAGAGACGGTTCGACACAACTTTACATAAGGACAGGAGCTATGAAAGGTGTCGGCTATGGCCTTTGTAGAGGAACCGTCCCAGTATTCCCCTGGATTAGTTTAGAGAAAACACGGAAAACCGAAATAAAGATTGTCGGAGCCGTCCTCCCAGTAGAGATCCTGTGTCTGAGTAGGAGGCGAATCCAGTCAATGTGCGCGGCGTAGACATATTCCAATCGCCAACGACCAACGCATGAAGAGAAGAAAATCAACTAATTTTATTTCATATCTAAATTACAAGACCAGATGGGTGAAAGTCTTTTAAGTAAACGCATGAAACGAAGAATAAGATATCCAATATATAATAATTTATAATTAACGCAACATACTTGGAAACATACTCTTACGTTTGCTTTAGCATTTAGGTCCTAATTTCATTTTATTATAAGATAGTATCAAATGTTCATTACTAAATTAGTCGTAAAATCCTTTATTAGTTACGAATCGCAACAGCGTATTTAAGTCTGGTATACTGGGTGACACTGGCCGATGCGAGGCTGAGGTGCGCCCAGGTGCAGCCAGGCTGCATAGCTCGAAATAAATATTAATCCAAGGAATTAAGCGCAATAATTCTCTTCTCTTGTACCTGGAATACTGACCTTTTTTTCTGTGTTCCAGAGAGATGGCTGGCATCTGCGGGCGGGTGGCTCAGTTCTGTCACCCGCCACCAGGGCCGTATGACTACGATACGACCCTGGTTATATTCCAGTAGCGGCCCGACTCATTT
>PNEQ01070756.1:0-10840 GCA_003012365.1 Medauroidea extradentata
ATTTTGTGTTTTGAAACATTTTTTTTAAAATACTTAACATCGCGGAATATAAAATTTAAACTTATATATAAAACAAACCACCTATATTCTCGTATGGTAAAAAAAATCAATTCTGTATCATTAATACTTTAGTTAATAAACGATTGAGAATTGTTATGTGTTTTTGAAGTTTTGAGGTAGGGTCCACAGAACCCTTAATGCAATTAAAATGTCGCTGGGTATTTAGTGGGCATGCCCAGTTGCGAGATATTTTACGCAGCCGTAGCAGTCTTACAGAAATGTTTCCATTGATGTAATTTCTTCCTGGTACCAGCGTGGCGATGGTTGTAAAGGAAGTATCTGTGTTCGTGCACTTCTGACGTGCATCTCTTAACTGGAATATCTAGATAGGACGCTCCGTTACAACCTTCATTTGGAATGGACATGATACAGAAATGGGAGTTCTGCGAGACCCGCTGTTTATATGGGATGCTGTGTGTTATATGCGTTTACGTAACTCGTCTACTAGATGTGAAATTGATTCTGCGAATTGTATAATACTCGGTAAACAGGCAAACTACTCCCGCGTTTATTTACGCAAATTTCGACGCTTGTTTTTTTGTTGTTAAAATAATCTGTCGTGCAGTTTGCAGTTTCCCAGGCGTATTAATTTGTGGAAAAGTTTTCTTTGTTGATTGCCGATTAGCTGTGGATTTAGTTCTGCCACTAGCGACCCTCTTTTGACTACGAAATGAAGTCCCAGGAATGCTTCGTGTCAGTGTCGTGTTAAGTCTCCTGCAACGGAAATGTTCCGCTTATAAAGTGACGGCGAAAATGCATGTATTGGCGGTTTTGTCATGAAGAGAACAATAAAAATACAGTTAAACGACATGATCTATCCTGTAAAACATAGAAACATTGCTAAATGCTATTCGTACGCAGACTAAACTAAAACATGTAGCACGGCTGTTGAAGTGCATACACACGTCTGTAGCTTTGTATGCTGCTTGGCGCGATAAAATAATAATTTTAAATTTTTATGAAATATTGTTAGTTTTGTAGACGATACTAGTGAGTACATTTTATTCTTACGAAAAAATTTTAACTCGCATAGTTTTCTCATAACGGTGCGTCAGTCAAAATTAACATGTTCTGCTGCCATGCAAATAGTGAAAACCAATTGACTTATGTACGTGAAATAATTCACAGTTAAATAACATATGATGGGCCACGTAATAAAATATTTTTGAAACATGCCGTGCACTGTTTTAGTATTTAAAATAATTGCTGTTTTTTTTTTTTTTTTCGATTTTTTTCCTGTACTTTTGCGATTTTTTAAAAAATTCAAAATATTACGTTATGGTCTTGTAAATCCTTTATTGTATAGCTCATAAGATGTAATAGCACTGTGAATTATTTTGTTTGTGTAGGTTGTGCAGGATAAGCAAATTTTGACTTTGTCGCACCGTAATGAGAAAACTATGGGAGCTAAAATTGTTTCGTAAGAGTAAAATGTACTCACAAGTATAGTCTACAAAACTAACGATATTTCTAAAAATATACAATTATGATTTTATCGCACTTGAACACCCTTAAGGTGGCACTTGACGGGAAATTTTATATTTATATGAGACATGATTTGTTTTGTGGACATATACGGTGGTATTTTTTTATAACAACACACCAAAGTTCAAATTCGCATAAAACAATTTTATGATTCAAAGGAAAATAATACCGAACAGATGAAATTCACACAGAATGACGAAGTTATAAAAAAAATTGTATTTAAAAATTTAAAAAGTAAACTTAGAAAATAAAAAAATAAAAAATACAAAAGCGTTATTTTTTGTTTTTGTACAAGCACCGTTTTAGCCTACATGTTTATTATCCAATGTGAATTTTTTTTGTTCGTTAAGTCAGTTGCTTCTACTTCGTCTTAAACAGTTTTATGCAAATTTGAACTTCGATATACCATTATAAAAAACTATGAAAGCCAAATTTTTTTTTATTACAGTATAATGTAGTCACAATGTGGACCTAAGTCTAGAAAACAAACAATATCTCGAAGAAATGTAGATATGTTTGAAACAATAATAAATTTCCGTCAAGCGGACATTTTTTTAAGTGGTATAAATTCTTTACCCCTAAACGAGAGCAGATATCAAGTTTGTCCGGCAGTTTTGTTTGAAATCGTCTTCTCCGTATTGGATGATTTTTTATTCAAGGCAGTTAATAATTTAATTTTAGCTGATTATGTAACTAACGAAATTCTGGGTAATTGCATTTTTAGTCGAAACCGTATAATTTCTGGCTTTGAAAAAAATAGCTATCACGGAGCAACAATTTTAAATAAAACTGCCAGAGAGATTTTAATATTGGCTCTCGTTTAAGTTTTAAAATAATAAATGTCGCAAAAACAGTAGAAATTAGAGCATAGCCGCAAGTCTCTCCATCAAAATGTTTTCTATAAAATCAGTGTTCGCGTGTACGTATGTGTCCGTGAATAACTATTCTGGGAACATAGTAGTTTACTACCTTGGAAAGAAACTATCTGTAGATGCCACCCATTTACTTTATTCCTATTGTATGTCATTTGAGAGAAAAATTGTAGTGTAAATGGCTGAAATTTTTCATTTTTAGGGCATTGGCGCTCAGTCAAAGCAAGGCAGAAAGATGTATCCTGGCATCTGTAGTTTAATATTTTAGCTTTTGACATATACAGTAATAACATACTATTACTCTGCGTATGGTGAGCTACTGGAGTTGCCTTCCTCGCTCGAGAACTGAAATGGGATTCGTCCTCCTAAACTTGTATTTATGACTTTTCTTACAAATGAGGGATAGTGTGTGTTTCTCAGCGGGCATGGGATAGTTTTGTTCTCTTCTAGGAACCCACAATGCGTGGTTTATATGAAGTTTTGCTACCCGCAGTCGCTCTTGTAGCATTTTTTGTCTGCTGTTTCCCGCTACAAAATAATGAAGGTATTGGTATTGAAGTTTCACCAATTTCAGAAAATGTATTAAGCTTTTATCTATTACCTGTCGTGCCAAAACTGTCGGTACATCCAGTGTAACAGTTATGCAGAAAAATTTGGATAAACCCAATGCTGTATGGATCAATCCCCCTTCAGTGTCCATAAGAAACTAATTAAGGGGTCTACAATTCGATGGAGTTATGCAGAAGGGAACCAATCCACAAATTCCTGAAGCGGAGATAGTCAAGGTCAGTCTACTGTGTCCATATAAACCTTGCAAATCCTGGTTTTCTGACCTCTTCCTTTTATTCTATTATAGTGATTTAATACTTGTTCTTTTTCTAGGTTATTCTTCTTACCTTCTTCTAATTGGCGTGATTATCTCAAAATAAATTACTTTGTGGATTGGTTTCATCCTGCATAACACCATCCAATTAACTGTGGTACAGATTTTCTACCAATAAAATGAGGGTTGCCTCCTAAGGGCAATGGTGCACGGCCGTCTTTAATTTACAATATTTACCCCGCTACAAGCATTCGTGAAGGCGTATTGACATTGACATTTCATGTTCTGTCTGTCTACTACTCGATTTGACACTTCTGGATTTCATAGTTGTTCGAAGAGGAGAACGATTGTCTTCCAACAAGTGTCTTACAGTATGAAAGTAATTTATCTGACTACGTGAAATAGTGTAGTAGGATAACGTTTAGAGCATGAAATAATTGTTGATACACCTGTAGAAATGCTTGCAGCAGGGAAAGTATACTGTTAGTTAAAGATGGCCGCGCCCTAATGCCTTTAAGGCATGTTCTCTTGTTACTTTTTTTTTTTTTTTAATGATATTAATTTTTTACGCCTAAACGAGAGCGGATACCAAAAATCTGTTCGGCAGTTTTGTTTAAAATTGTCTTTTCCAAGTCGGTTGATTTTTATCATAGGATTAATTGCTATGATTTTAGCTAATTATATAACTAACGAAATTATGGTTAACTGCCTTTGTAGCCGAAACCATATAATTTCTTGTTTGGAAAAAATAAATAGCTATCATTGCAAAAACTATTTAAAACAAAACTGCCAAACAGATAAGCTTAAAGAAAAAAAAAACTATAGCAAAAACAGTGAATACAAGAGAGCATAGTTCCAGCGGCATAAGTCCATAGCGCCAGTGTAGCGCCTAGCGATATGGCACTTGCCGCCCGCGTCAAAATAGCTCTTATCGTTCGTTTGGTTTTGTGCTTCCAACTGTCAAACAACTGAGTGCAGACGAACGTCTTGCCGCAAGGTTGTTACTGCCTTGGTGTGCGGAAGTGTGACGACCGGCGAGCACTCGGGGGCGTCGCGACGACCACTGGAGCGTCCACCGGCGTGTGCAGAACCACGGCGCTCGCAGTGCAGGTGTTGGTAAACAAGGGCCGGGGAGGCGAGGAAGGCGGACGTCGGCCGTCGACCTCGTCCTGCGGCTTTGGGGTCAGTGTAGCGTGACCCGCGTCGCGGTCCGGCCAAGGACGTCTGGCGTCCGCCGCTGTGCAGCTGAGCTTCTTGCCTCTCGCCTCGTCGAGGCGCCGGCCCGGCCTCGTTAGCGTAGTCTTGGGTTGTAATCCTAGCTCGTACGGATGTTTATCCTTCCCTTCACGTCACTTCGTCTGTTACGAGGGCGTGGTACAACATTAAACGCTAATTGCATTAACCTGAAACTGTAGGTTTCTTGAAGCCAATTCGCGAAAATCAAACAATAGCAATCCTAGACAATAGTTTTAGCTAACGTGTTTTACAAATTTGTTTCCAGTGTTACGAACTTCTGAGGCACAATCTCTGACACCGGAACCTCGTGCATTTAATAGCGGCGCATGAGATCACGCGTAACTAAGTAGTAATTTTGAATAAATATTTACTCAAAGTTGGCAAATATTATCTAGGATTGTCATTCAGTATTTTATCCACATTGTCTTCGAAGAAAACGTAGAAATCAATTATTGTTTACAGCATTTATCTGTCTACCAACGAGCGCTGAGTTCTACAATTAGGATCTACACTTTTTGAAAGTCAATATAGAAAAAATGCAAAACAATCCTTGATTATTTTATTATATTTGCGAACTTTATAGGCAAACATTTACCCGGAATTATGTATTTGTTAAGGTACGGGCGATTTATTGCGCCGCAATTTAAGTGCAAGATTTCGGCGTCAGAGATTGTTCTTCGAGAATATGTGACCTGAGAAAACATTTTGTTCAGAAAGTTTGCAAAAACTATTGGCTGGGGGTTGCTGTTTTTTTATTTTTGCAAATTGGCTTCGGGAAACCCACGATTCTGAGCTGGTTATTTTAGCGCTGAATTATATGTCACGCATTCTTAAGGGACTGTTAAACACTCGCCTCACTGTGGCGCCTGCGTTCTTGCTCCTGGACGTCGTCGGCAGTGCTTCTCTCTTGGAACCATTGACGCATCCAGGATTTGTGTATATAAGGGGGTCGGGGTGGTTGGGAGTTAACCTGAGAGTATTATAAATTTACACCGACCACCTCTTTCATACGGGAAACAGAGAGTGAAAAAAAAAGCTATTTCAGCAGTCATCGAAACGTAATACTTAATACTTTACTGGCAAAAGATTTTTAATTTTATAGCATTAAGTTTTTTTTTATTAGGGGCGGGGGTCCCTGCACCGGCTAGGAACTTATTTTCTTTGTGGCTCAGACTTAGTCTGAGAAATCAGTGTTTACGCGTTTGCCAGTATTTCCGTAAGCAACTGTTCTAGGAATAACATTTTTTTTTTCAGGAAAGGTAAAATAAACTGTTATAAATAGATACCACGTTTGACTATAGTAGTTTCATAGTATGCAATTAAAGAAGAGAGAAAAAAGTGGAAGTGGCTAATTACGGCATTTTTAGGATTTCGGCGCTCCGTTTCGCTGGAAGCTTTGCTTTCGACACTTGAAATAATATACTCTTATAAGACCGAATGCTAAGAAGTGCTACGTTTTATTTTAAAATTTTCACATCATAAATATTGTAAGGAACGGGTTTCGCAAATTGCTTAAGTTACTTGCAACGACGACGATTAATATATGTGGTGTGAAATGAATACTTGGCTCGCAGTGTTTTGTTATATCGCTGGAACCATGCGATTTAAAGCGGTTTCCCAATTTATTATGAGAAAAGTTTGTTGTAAAGTACAGTGTAAAATCCTCGATTAGTGTCTAGCCGATACGAGTAGTGGGTTTTAATATACAGCTTCGTGAAAAGGCAGTTTTAGGCCATGTTTTATTCTTGCATGTAAGTGCGTAGCGTATTGTTATTCCGTTTGGCCTTTAAGATGGTCGCCAAGGACTTAAAGTGAAGTTTATTAAATCGCCTGGCATTGCGATAAAAATGTATTCTTATCATGCAAGATTAAGATTCGGTGTCTGCGGTCATACAGATCCGCATACACGCATTGTCCTGCGAATTTTATCATCAATAAGGTCTGTTCCACAACAGTTTCGTCGTATCTGTAAAGGAAATAATTATGTGCATGCAACTGTTACCGGAAACACTTGAGCTCTCTGTTATGCTCGTAGTATTGGCAAGACAGATATGGCTTTAAAGTTGAAGATTTTTTTAATGTCCTAGTGTTCGCATGGGTAATACGCAGTAAAGAAGTTTCCTTTACAGCAAAAATACTGCTGTAAAGGTGCCTATTATATTGTACATAAAGGCATGTGTTCTTCGTTACTTATATCCTTCATAATACAGCAGAGAAAATACTTCTTAAAACCTTTAACTAGTTTGTAAAAAGAAGTAATCAGTACCATAAATGTAACTTTTATACTATGTGCAATTTTTTTATAACTTTTTTACTATAAAGCTGCTTGAAAGGAACCTTTATTTGCTACAAAAATATTTCTGGAACTAGTATTATGTTCTTTGAAGTTCAGTGATGCAGAATGAGATGAGTAGTTGATTTATGGTTTTCTTTTACCGTATGACTTGACAGCAGTATAGATACCACTAGGACGTCTGTGACCTGGACTTTTACTAAATTTTCTTGGAAACTGGTTCTTTTTTTTTCCTGACAAGTGTTTAGCGACATTCCTATTTCTTATCAAACTTGTAAATTTGTGAAAGAGATAAGATTTATAAATATGTATAAAAATGGTAAATATCATCCAGATTAATTTCTAAATAAAATAGGAAGGCAATGTCAATACCTAGAGCTTTTCTTTAATTTGTATTAACTTTTAATGTTGCGTGGATTTCCATTTACGCAGTTTTAAAGTCCAAAAGACAGCATATATACTGTAAAACCGCCACACAGATGTTTTGTAAATTATTATTTCGCCTGATTTTATTTCAAAGACAATCTTCTGCTATTTTGACGAGTTATAGGCTTAGTTTTAATGAAAATTTTTTTAAAGTTTGTAACTACAGCCAGTTATATATATTTTACTTAATAAAATTGCCAATATAGAAAGAAAAATTTTCAACTTAAATGTTTTAACGTTTCTACGCTATTTCCTTTTTAAAGTTTTGAAAAATATTCACAGTATCAGTGAAAGTAATAACCCGTGACTGTAACACGGCGAAAGATTTTTTTTTAGTCGTGCAGGATTCCAGTTACAAATCCCGCGAAATTTCTGGTTAAGAAATGTTGGTGTTTGAAATTTATAAAGTTACTTGTTTAAAATTTTTATTTGGTTAGATTTTAAGTTCTGAGTTACTTTCGCATTTGTTAACGATAAGGATGGAAGTAACAAACAGTCGTCATTCCGGGAATTAGAAAGTGTCTTGGTATTTATTGTGAATCTGTATGTATTGTTACAAACTTGCGGGCTAGGTACGTTTTGGGATGGAGGTCTTTTATAAAATAAAGAAAATAAAGCTAATCTAGTTTATTTACAACTGTATATACAAAAGAAATCTATGTCTATAAAGATTTATCACAATAAATGGCAAACAGAAGAAACAACTACTGCTTACATAAAGGATAAAAAAAAATACATCTATATAAGTTCTCTGTATATGGAAAGGTTACTAGTCACTCGCAATGGTGGACCCAAAGAAATAATACCGCAGAATCTTTCTGGCCTAGAATCACCTTCTTCCTCCTACTTGCTGCGGTCCCACTCGCTGGACGCCCTTGAACAGTCGTCACAATCCAATACTCGTCACTATCACTTCAGATCACACTAGGCACCTGCCAGCAAAAACTCTCCCGCTCCTGCTGCAGCTCCCCCTTATATACCTCACCCTCCTTCTTCTCGAATTATCTCGGCGGGTCTCTGTTCTCCAACCTCCTGGAAAGATGTCGCTTCAATGTCAAGCACCACCCAGAGAGGTAAAGAGGGAACAGGATCATTCCAGATCACGATATTTTCTCTCGGTTACCCGATACTGGGCGCAGGTGGTAATCATGGAGTAATACAATCCATGCGGCACCCGAGGAGGCCTTTTAGCGCTGCCGCCACTGTATTGTATTTCGCCGCCCTGCCAGACAGCCACGGCTCCGAGGAGTGAGTGGGAAGGGGGTGTCCTAGCTCCGCCACCACAGTATCGTACTACACCGCCCAGCTAGACAGTCGCGGCTCGCAACAATATAATATTTTTAATGGCGATAAACTTCAGTCTTATTGTAAACCATCAATTATTGGGCGGTGTTAGTCAGAAGTAATGTGTTGGTGGGTTCTTTGAAGATTTAACCATTGCGGTTAGTTAGTTTGTATTAAAAACCTGTTAAGTTTGTTACTACAAATATTATTACAAAGAATCTGTTTACACAATCTATATTTAAGTGTACAAAATAATTTACTTATTAAATTGAAAAATTTAAACCAAGTGCAATATTTTAGTTCTAGGGACCAAGAAAAAACTACTGAGCTACATAGGCTACGTCTCGGGTGACAGCTCAATATCAATTTAAGTATTATAAAAATGAAAGAAACGGGAAATAATTTCAGCGGTACGACGTCGAAACATGGAACCAGAGTACGGGAAGGGAAGAGTCTGCACTCTCGCGTTATGTGGTCGTCCTTATTTGGAAGCTGTGGCTAGAGCACTCGTCTCCCAAAAAAGGCGACACGGGTTCGATTCCTGGCGGGATCGATCCCAGGATTTTCGCATGTGGGAATCTTGCCTGATGTTTCTGCTTGACGGAGGTATATCTCAGATCTTCGGTTTTCCACGCCCCTTCATTCCGGCGCTGCTCCGTACGTCCTGTTACATCTCACCAACGCTAAAGATCAAAACCTCTTCATTTCAATTTAACGGCCGAATACGGCAAAAATAGTGTTTTTGCGATCCATTTGAGTATGAAAATCTTGGCGCAGTCTCTTAAAGCGTGTAGGCGTGTACAATAATACTATATAATCGTTTGTTACGCCATAAAATTATAGGGTTAAAACGGATTGTCTAATAGAGACAAGTTGTCGGCGAGGAAACTGCACGCCTGTTCAGGGAATTGTGCCTAGAGGCCAGGATGAGGCGCGATGCGCATGTTTCATCGTCCGTACCGCGCCCGCACTTTAAGGCCTTGAATACTGAAAATAAGTCCACCCAGGCTGCCACCTTAAGGTTGTTCGAGTGGGGGAAAAATTATTTTATATTTGTATGAATAGTGTTAGTTTTATAGACGTAACTTTGGGGTACATTTTCCTCTTACAAAAGAGAATAGCTCAACCAGATTTCCCATAGTGGCATTCCTAAGTAAAATATAGCATATTTTATTTCATGCAAAAAGCAATGACCAGTAAATGTAACGTATCGGGATAATTCACGTTATAACGACGTGACACGTGCTACGGCTTGAAGTAAAGAAAATAATACAAAACATTTTTGAATTAAAAAATTCCAGAAATTTGCAGGTTTTTGCTAATTTTAGCAATTTTTTAAATTTCAAAAATATTTTGTAATGTATTTTTATATACTTAAAGTTGTAGACCGTGACATTCAGTTGTAATGTGATTTTGTTTCATTTCATTAGGCTTGTTTTTCGCATTTTGCATGATCTAACAATATTCAAATTTTGACTTTGAAGTGTTTTGCTATGGGAAAAATGGCTTAGCTAATTAATTTTAGAAGAAAAAACCATTGTGTGCAAATGTAAAATTATGATTTCTTCCGCTGTGTACACCTTACAGCAGATTATGCGCAACTGTGACTAGCGGGAAATGCGTCAAGTTGGCGACACTGCTGCACGTGCTCTGTGGCGGCGAGGGCGTGCCGCACAGCTGTTAGGGGGCGTGTGTCGCGGGTCGCGGCGGCGATAACGAAACAGCATAGCGAGGGCGTATCTCGTCGCACCAGCCGCTCGCTCGGGTTCGCGGTTACCACTTACCGAGGCTAAGATTTTAAGTGTTTGTTGCAGAGTTCACAATTAGAATTTGTCGGTTTGTGCCCATACGCTATTGATCATGTTTTTCAAATCGAACTTTTGTTGAATGACAAAGTACAAAAAAAAAAAAGATTCGCATATTGGTACTCCGATCAGCTGTGTCTCGGCCTGAAGACGAGAATAGATTGCAATTCCCGAATGTTGCGTTTTTCCGTCGTTTTTAACTGTTCTTTTGTTTGTTGTCCACTGTTTGTCTATTTTCACATTTTTTGATATTGGGAATCTGGTTCTATACGTGTCTGTCTTTTGTGTCGGTATTAGACTGAATTATAGCTCTAGAATTCTTTGTCTAATATAGTAATTAAAAATAATAAAACTGACAGAATTCCTTCTGGTATGGAGTTTTTTCTATTAGAATTCCTTCTGGTATGGAGTTTTTTCTATTAGAATTCCTTCTGGTATGGAGTTTTTTCTATTAGAATTCCTTCTGGTATGGAGTTTTTTCTATTAGAATTCCTTCTGGTATGGAGTTTTTTCTATTAGAATTCCTTCTGGTATGGAGTTTTTTCTATTAGAATTC
>PNEQ01070757.1:0-10841 GCA_003012365.1 Medauroidea extradentata
TTCCTCGCCGCAAAAGTTTTCATTGGCTGTAAAACTGAAACTCCGCCTTCCCTTGTAAAATATTGACAGAAACTTAAAAAAATTGTTGGAGTGGGACTGGCTACATCCCTATTGGCGTATGGGAGTGTCTTCAAAGACTAGGGGAGTGACTTCAAGGACTGTTAGATCAGTTGATCATTAGAACAGTTGAAACCACCCCCTCTTGCCACCTCTCCCCCGCGCTGATAGCATGGATTGTAGTACAGGGTTATATGGACATCCGCTCTCTTTTCAACGCATGCTAACTGCCATAAGCACTGTACTTGTTTCGGCGCGTACTGTTGCCAAAAATCCCAAAATGTTCAGATTGTAACTTTGATCTTAAAAGTGTGGCATATTGTACAGTTCATCACCGACACAATTATAAGGGGCTTAAAAAATTCAAAACCAAGATTTTGAACTTTGTACTGTTTCCATGTATCCTTAAATATATCACATCATAACTTAAGTATCAAAAGCAAAATTATATCCAGATTTTCATTGAGTGTAAGTTCATATATCTGGACGCCACCGAAAAAATCCGCAGGCTAAATTTTTTTCGTTAGTTGTACATAAAATGTTTTCTAACGTTATGTGCGTCTTATAACAAACTGAAATATCAAAGAGTTGGCCAGTGAGAACTTTTTTTTTTTTTTTTTTTTTTTTTTTTTAAAGTTAGCTGGGCGATGAAAGCGAGGAAGCTGTTCGTAATGAACTAAATCTAAATAATAATAATAAAAAAACAACCACACCGCAATATCTTAGTTCTTCTCATGTTTGTAGCTGTGAAATGTGTGACGGCATGTGCCATGAGCTCGCCACGCGTTCGCCCTACAAACTGAGACAGCTGAGTGTCGCTCCAAGTGTTGTCTGAAGAGAAAAGAAACGTTCCGTTATATTTACTGACTATGAGGTTTTGTCTGGAAAGGTTAATACATAAGATACAGTCTTCCTTTAGTCAGCAGTTTTCTTCGTCCCGTGTCCTAAACTGGTCCAGGAGTGAAACAACAAAAATTTCGTATTACTTTTGTTTACATTTATTTCTATGGCAGGAAGAACAATAAAATACACAGTATAGGTAGACTATAAGGAATGGAGTGAAATACTGTGTTGATCTTATCCCAGTTTTTTTCTCACTATATTTTCGCATTAAGGAAGCTTTAGAAGAAACCAGATTTTCCAAACGAAGCATTTACGCTAGCAGGAAGAAACAACAGCAGCACAGTACATCAAACTAACATGCAAAATTGAAACCACAAAGGAAAGGCAAAACAATTATAACTCCCATAAAGAAATTTAAGACCACGATCCCTCATTTCCACTACTTGTATAAAATTGTTTTTACAATTCTAAACTAAAGCAAATATAAAAAAAATTCTGTCACCCTGTTTGTTTGCACGGCTTTACTACGTCGTCTAATTAAATTTTTTTTTCGTGACAAAAATGTTAGCTATTTGACTAACGAAAATTTCGTTTATAATATAATTAGCTTCAACTATATGTTTTGGTCTTAAAAAAAAGCAACATAATACATAGCGAAACAAATTTAAACAGTATCGAAAAACAGATTGGTTGATATCTGCTGTCGTTTAGGCTTAAAATATAACTAACACAAAAGTAGTGGAAATGAGTGATAGTAGGGCTTACCTAAGTTAGCACCACGGCTGAACACTAACTTACTCTCTTTTGTTTGATACATCTCCATCTCCCACTTAACGTATATTTTTAGCAGACAATAATAGTGACGAAAACACTTATTTTCCAGTTCCCACACGGCCATTGTTTTGAATGATCGATTTTATAATCATCACCATTACCCTAACAACATTTTTGAATTCAGACAGTAGCTACTCAAATGGAAGAAATATTTCGTTTTGTCAGCAGATGATAGAATGATTAACACATTTATTTCTTATGAAGTGCCGGTTACTATTCTTGTGGTGAATTCATATATGTGGAGTGTGTGAATTTTCTTATTTTAAATTAATATAAATGTCGTTAATTGCATATTTTGAAATGTCATGATGTAAATTTTTTTTGGGGGTTAGAAAAATAAAAACAGTAATATTTTAAAATTCAAAATTCTGAACTGGTACATCTCCCGAACTTTGTAGAGTGGCTACGATCTGGCAACAGTGCGCGCCATAATACCTGTACTGCAATATAAGGCTGGTACGTTATATACCACAACGTTTGGACCCTACAGTACTTAATATTAGTTCCCGAATTCATTCAGTTCCAGCGAATTAGTTGTTTCGTTAAAATCTATGCCAGTCATCTGTTTTTTTTTTTTTTTTTTTTGTATTTTAATTAGTTTCAATTTTATGAACTGAAGCATTACATTGCAACACTAAAGTTTTTGTTTATACAAGCAAAACGCCAATAGTCACATACATGTTTTTACCTATAAATTAAAATAAAGATATGTACGTCAGAACCCATTATCAACTGAAGTAAAAATAGCATTATCATTTGTGGCATATCAGCGCCCGGTCATTGTAAAGACAGCCTTTTGTTTTTCCTTGCAGTTTATTTAAATCTGTTTTTTTGTACAATTTGGTTCTGTTAACATTGCAGTGAACCCAGGATGTTGCGTAACTGCATGTCTAAATTTTGGGGGAACTGCCCTAACATCTAAAGGGACCAAAATGTTACGAGAATATACAACAGGAAATGCACCATTTCTGCATTACAGTTCAAATACAGTGTGCTAATGAAAGTATGTTACAAACTTTGTGAAATTATACCTGGTAAAAATGAGCTAAAGTTGTATGATACAAATTCTTCGTTGGCACACGTTTAAAGGGTCAAATTCGCGTTTGAAAATTGAATCCGACAACTGAATTTTGTTAATAGATCCTAAAGTAATATAAATAAAAGGATGAATTTCTGGGCGAGGTTTATTAGTAATAAAGATCTGCAATCTGTGAAAATAATGTGTCGATTACATGTCACCTTCATTACAAAATGGGGTTTGTCACGACGTTTTTCGCAGCAGAATTAGTTTCCGTTGCATTTTGTGGATAGCTATTAAATGTCACGGTTTGTTGCACAAATTCCTAATGAACAAAAAGATAGCATTTTCTCAACACCCTCAAGTCAACCGTTTTCGAGAAATTTTAAAATAGAAAACGTGAATACTGATAGGTAGTGTTGTGTCCTTTATTACACTCGATTCACATTACAGGATTGGTTACATTTTTGCCGCGCTTGTTAATACAACAACAATACACTCACTGTCAATAGTGCCAACCTCTATATACCTTACGCACATAGGCTCTACCAACACCACCCATTTACATATACCTCATCTTTCCCTTCAAGATTTTTATATTACAAAGTTTTTAAACTTTAACGGTGGTCGTCTCTCTCTGCTGGAGCCACGAGTTGTAATCTTCCTTGTCTCCTGGGGCTCCGATATTTGAAACCCCCTGAAGGGTTCTGGTACGTCTTCCCCTGATGATTCGTCATCAGCCTGAGATGATGCTGCTGCAGTAGATGGTTCCTCTTCGTAGCACCCTAGTAGTCTACGCTGTTCCACTGTAGCCAGCCTCACCCTCTGACTTGCTGCTGGTTCTCTGCGCTGCTGCTGGGCCTGAGATCGTGACGCCTCAGTTGGCTCATCCTCGCTGACCCCTGGCCGCCTGCGCTGTGCTACTGTTGTAGGCTTTTCCCTCAGGCTTGCTGCTGGTTCTCTATGCAGTAACTGATCCACGTGCCGTCTGAACACCTGACCATCCTCATCTACCACTGTATAGACCCTACTACCCTCTTTCGACTGAATTGTGCCTCGTAACCACTTCCCTTTTCCTGTATAATATCGAAGCAGGACAGCATCGCCAACATTAAATGTCCGGACCATGTCTTGGGCTTGCTTCACTTTTATGTTTGGGTCCTCTTTGGCCCATGGTAGTACCAGATCTAAAACAGTTCTCAACTTACGGCCCATTAGCAACTCTGCCGGTGACTGTTGATCTCCAGTACATGGTACAGTTCGCAGAGCCAACAGTATCCATGCTAGCCTTGTTTGCCAATCACCTATGAGGATTATATTTAATTTCCCTTTCACTGTTTGCACCATCCTTTCAGCCTGCCCATTGCTAGAAGGGTGAAATGGTGTTGTTCGGATTAGCGCGATTCCATTCCTGGTGAGAAACTCTCTCATCTCCTTAGAAACAAAAGCTGTTCTGTTGTCTGACACAAGATATTGAGGTAAGCCATGGCAGCTAAATATATCACGAAGCTCCTGTATCACACTGGCCGAACTCTCAGATGATACCTTCCTAACCTCTAGCCACTTTGAGAAGGAATCTACTACAATTAAGAACCGCTGTCCTTGAAAAGGGCCAAAGAAATCTACATGCAACCGCACCCAGGGTGTCTTTGTGTCACCCCATGGCATGTCCTTCACCCTGGCGGGTTCTGACCGCAACTGTTGACATTTACCACACTCCCCCACTGGTTGTTCTATCTCCCTGTCCATCTGTGGCCACCACATGTAGCTTCGCGCTAAAGATTTAGACCTGACCATGCCATCATGAGATCCATGCAAAATGTCCAATAATTGAGGTCTTAGTGCGGAGGGAATGACAACTCTACTACCCCATAGCACACATCCCTTCTCTACAGACAACTCATCCTTACGTACTTCATATGGCCTAAATGCTTCCGTCTTCTCATCTCTTTTCCAACCATGGGTTACCCATTGTTTAACACTTGACAGAATGGGATCCCTTTCTGTAGCCTCCAGAATTGTGGCTACGTCCACTGGAGAATTAGGCATGGCCTCCAGCATCAATATATCACCTACTGACGGGACCTGTACAGTCGTGTGAATTGGCAGCCTACTCAGTGCATCAGCATGGCTGATGCTGCACCCAGGGCGATAAACTAACTGGTAGTTGTACATAGACAACCACAGACTCCATCGTAGCAGCCGTGGGGACAGAATGTCTGGTGTCTGTTTAGTTGGATGCAAAAACCGCAGGAGGGGTTTATGATCCGTTACTATGGTGAATCGGTGGCCTGTCACGTATTGCCGAAACTTACAAACACCGAACATTACAGCTAGTGCTTCCTTATCCACTTGCGAGTAATTTCTTTCACTTTTCTGCAATTTTCGGGACCCGAAAGCTACTGGGGCTTCTGTTCCATCTTCTAATACATGTGCCAAGACCGTTCCCACTCCATACTCTGAAGCATCACATGTTAATATCAATGGTTTACCTGGGTCATAATGAACAAGAACACTCTTTGACTGCAACAGTCGTTTGGCCTCTTGGAATGCCTCTTCATGTTCCTTTGTCCACTTCCAGGGGTTTCCAAAATCCAACAGCCGGTGGAGTGGTTCCAGTACCTGGGCTTTGTTAGGTAAGAATCGTTCTTAAAAATTTAGTAAGCCCAAAAAAGCTTGAAGTTCTTTTCTTGATGTTGGAGATGGAGCCTCCTGGATTGCTTCTACCTTTTCATTTGTTGGGTGTACTCTCTCTCTGCATCTATACGGTATCCCAGAAATACCACAGACTCTTTTGCAAAACAACATTTGGGTTTTTTTTAACCGTAACCCAACACTGTCTATCCATCCCAGCACTTGATCTACCCTATCACAATGCTCTTTTTCATCTTTACCTGTAACTAATATGTCATCTAGCAACACCACTACCCCAGGTATTCCTCCCAGCAGAGATTCCATCATTCGTTGAAAAATTGCAGGCCCACTGCTAACGCCGAAGGGTATTCGCTTGTCCTTAAACAACCCCTTCATCGTATTCATTGTCAGGACCTCGGATGTTGCCTCATCCACCGACAACTGTAGGTAGGCCTCCTCCAAATCCAGCTTCGTAAACAAGGTTCCTCCAGCTAGGTTCGAAAATGCCTCATTAACCGTTGGCTGGGGGTACGCACTGGGTTTGCGTACCGTGTTGACGGTGCACTTGTAATCTGCACATATTCTTATAGAGCCATCTACCTTCCGAATGGGTACGACAGGTGTTGCCCACGTTGAAAAAGTTACAGGTTCTAATACTCCTCGCTGAACCAACCTGTCTATCACTGCACTTACCTGGTCGCGAAATGCAAATGCCACAGAACGACTTTTCTTGAAAATTGGTTTGGCCTCTGGCTGCAGTTCTAATGTTACAGGTGGTCCCACATATTGCCCTAGTTGGTTACTGGAAAATATGTTTGGATATCTGCCAATCATCTGGATGGTTTTCTCTTCTTGCCACACCGAGAACACACCGTGTAATGATATTCCCAGTGTTGCCAGCCAGTTCCGACCCAACAAGCTAGGACCACTGCCCTCTGCCACTAGTAAGGGCAGTGTTACCTCTACTGATTTAGTTTTCACTTTCACCTTTCTGGATCCTAATACTCGCAACTTTTCCTGAGACCAAGTGTGCAGCACCATATTGGTCTCCTCCAATGCTGGCATATTTGGCCATAACTGTCTGAAAGCGTCCCAGCTGATGATAGTCTACCCTGCGCCTGTGTCAATTTCCATGTGGTGAACTTTCCCAATTCCCATCCAACAACACTTGCATCAATATTGGGGCCTGCCTGTTAACCTTGGTGTCTGTCTGAAATAAACTGTACAGGGATTCATCCGCTTCAGCTGTAGCTTGTGTCTGCTCCGATAACTTGAATGTGGTACCTCCTTCCGAGTGGAATTGCCTATTACCTTGTTGCTTATACTTTGCACCCCCACCCCTTTTTTTAGTTAAACAGGCACGCTCCAAATGACCGACTTTCTTACAAAAATTACAAACTGTTTTAGCATGCCAACATTTGTCTGGATCATGTTCCCCCAGACACCTCCAACATGGCCTACTTACAGATCTTGGTTCACTTTTTGCCTGCGACTCCTGTGCACCTGTTCTTTTAGCACTTGACGAGAATCTAGGGCCCGATTCACGCACTTCTTCCCCTGTTTTTTAAACATACTTCTCACTCTATGTACCGACTCGCCAATTTCCTCGTTAACATCCCTAATATCTTCAACATTCCGCCCTGTTGTCTCAATTGCAGTTGCTAAATCTACCGCACCTTTAAAAGTCAACTTATCTTTTGACAGAAGGGCGTGTTGCACACTTTTATCTCGCACCCCACACACTATCATCTCGCAACATTCTTTCCAAGTCGGGAAAATTACAATGAATAGACAATTTCCGTAGTTCCGCTAAATACTGTGACACAGTTTCTCCCTCACCCTGATCTCTCTTATGAAATTTATATGACTCTACAACCTCACTTGGCTTCGGCTCGAAATGATTCGCAAGTAAGGTTAGGACGTCCGCTAACGACACTTCTGAAGTAGACTTCGGGGCGATCAGTGATGTTACCAGTCCGTACAGTTCCGAACCCGCAACTGTGTAAAATATAGCTCGCTGTTCCTCCTCCTTTGTCACTTTATTTGCGAGAAAATAAAACTGTAGACGTTCGGAATAAGTCTTCCACGAGTCACGACCCGGCACAAATTCGCCAAATGTTGCCATTAAATCCATCATTTATCGACTTCTCAACACCATTCGCGCAATATTTCACATTTCCGATTTCCTCGTCGCCAATGTTGTGTCCTTTATTACACTCGATTCACATTACAGGATTGGTTACATTTTTGCCGCGCTTGTTAATACAACAACAATACACTCACTGTCAATAGTGCCAACCTCTATATACCTTACGCACATAGGCTCTACCAACACCACCCATTTACATATACCTCAGGTAGGCAATACGCGATACACAGATTTGAATGGATGTTACGCTAATTAACGATAAACTGTAATTAATTTTGAACGCACAGTGTACGTAGAATGCGCAACTAACAATATGTACAATAATATCACAACGGATGTTCGAAAGTCTGGCCATCTTCATTAATACAGGCATTGGAACGCTGCTGTAAGGACAACTGTGCACGCTGGAGAATGTCGACATCCCTCCGGATCACTACACCGGCTGCCACAACGCTTGCCACGAGTTCTTGCACCATGTCTACAGGAGTCTCGTATGTTAGACTCTTCACATGACCCCACAGGTAGAAGTCCGGGGGTGACAAATAAGGGGAGCGTGCAGGCCACTCGTCAGGGCCTCCCCTATACCTCTCTGGGAGTACTTGGTTGAGGTAATGACGAAAAGCATGGGCTTTGTGTGATGATACCCTATCGTGCTGTAGCCACATGTGGTTACGTATTGCAAGTGGTATGTCTTCCAGTAACTAGGGAAGTGTGTATTTATTGTAAGAAGCGCTGGTACAAATAGTCACCAACACATACTGGTAACATGTGTGGTCCTACTAGTGACCATGGACTCCGCCAGCCCACAATCTGACGGAAAACATTTGTTGGTGAAATGTTACGAACATCGCATGTGGGTTTTCGTCCACCCAGACATGGCAGCTGTGGCTGTTGTAATGACCATGGTGTGTGAAACAGTCTTCGTCTGTAAACAGAACACAGCTCGAAAAGTCGGCCTCACGTGCTGTCTTCTGCAGAAATCGTGTACAGAACTTATATCTGGGTGGAAAGTCATGTGGCTGTAATGCTTGCTGTCGAAGTGAGTGGTAGGGTCGACGCTACTGCTCATGCAACACATTCCACACCGTCACATGTTATGCATCCAAAACACGTGCAATGGCATCACGGGTGCTGGTTGATGGTTCATCGCCCACTCTGTTCAGAACATTTTCTTCAACGTGTGGTGTACGCTTCGTCGCCTGCACGCCACAGTTGCGAAACGTTGGTAGGAGACTTCCCGTATCTCGCAGGTGATGGACGATTCTTGCAAACATTGTTTTTATTGGATGTCGTCTGTTTAGATATCTTACGCGATACATTCGTGCAACTTATCTTCCCCTGTACTTTGCTTCAACATAAATCAAGACCATGTCGGTCAGTTCCACTATTCTCCGTTCACTCTAAGTTGAGCTCTGAAGTAAACAAATAACGTAATATGATTGCACTTCGCTAGCTTCTAATTGGCTCAATTTGTGCGTCGCGCCGACGTACTATTTCCAACCGACAAAAGTGTGTACAGTCGGCATCATAGGAAATAACAACGCCAACGCAATATTGCGTGAAAATTTCGTACGTGTTATCGACATCGGGAAACAAAAATTACACAAAAACTTGATAAAAATATTGACATCATGTGCAATTACTGTATATTTCAAAATTTAATAGTAATTGTCAGGTCATGACTAACGATTGTATTCAAATATTCCGGTATTAACGTAACGAAAATTTGATACTACATGCAGAAAAAAAGTTGTCAACAAGATGAGTGATTAAACTTACTGTAAAGTCCTCCTGGATTATTTTGTACTTCGTTTTGGAAAAATTACATTTTATAAATCACTAAACAATCTGTCGATAATTCACGACACATATTGTTTTTTTATATATATATAAAAGATTGCTATGCGAGATTTTTATTCTTGCCTGATAAACATCACCACAGTTTGTTCAGTAATGAAGACATACATCCACGTTTCGAAAACCATGCAAGACATTTTCACTGTTCACGTCCAGCATCACATAACCTAACCTGCAAGCGACGTAAATATAAACCGACGCGAGGACGGAACAAAATAGAACAAGGAACTCTGGTTCGGACCACGCGGGCGTGGATCGGACGAACTGGAACGAAAAATGGACGAGCGAAAGAAAACATTCGCAGTAACCACATCATTGACGCGTTAGCGTCCAAACATACTTTGAACAAATAAAACATTATATCTGATTGTGATATTTCTGACTTATTTTTACTGTGTTAATAAACTGAACTAAATGTTTGGTATCTTCAGAGTATCGTACGTCTCTAAATCTTGGAAAGTGTACCAAGAAATTCGTACGTTTAACAGTGCATCAGTCGTTAAATAACTCCTGAACCAACTGTACGGACGTGTCGTCCGCTAACCGTAATTAAAGTAATAAACATATAGCGTCGTAGATTGTGTTTGCAACGTCTGTATATTTTAGATATTTATTAAGGGAAATTAATCCCCGCCATCTTGTTTCAGGTTTCCGATACTAACACATCTGTTGTGTGTTTAGAGAATCATTTCTCTTCGTAGCTGGAATAGTTCCGCAGATCCACAAAAGAGAGCAGCACACTCGCATACTTGATCACGTGGTGTTAGTCAACTCCTCACATCCCTCCCCACATCACCCACCATGCTCTTTCCAGACTCCCACCCCTCCCACTGGACAGTTATCGGTCTCTTTCCATCACACCATTCTCTTCCTAGGCTGTAGCGATGTTGCCAAACTAGGCTGTGCACGTACTGTGTGTGCCCCAGCTCTGTCCCCGGCATGTATGCATTGTCTGTCCTAAACGTCACGTACACTACTGTAACACAGTGGCAAACACATCCTAATTTACGACGTTACTGCAGTTAGTATGTGTGTCGACATGATATCTGCCTCGTATTAGGTATTTAAATAATAATAATAATAATAATAATAATAACAATAATAACAATAATAATAATAATATCGTCTTTATTTGGCACAGTTAAGACATACTTGCCTTCTCTTACACAAATTATTAAACTACTTAAGCATGTAAACAGAAGTAAGCAAACGTTACAACTTCCATTAAGTGGATGACAATAGTACATCACTAATGGAAGCTATAAAAATAGTTAAAATATTTTGTTAAATAATTTTTTTAGAGATGGTATTTCAAATTAACTTAACGTTCCAATTTTTTGTTACTATAGGATTAAACTCAGTGGTTACAGGAGTTTTTGTCATACAACGAGTGGGAAACTTATGTAAACTGGGATGCTGGCCTGGAATGGTTCATTCTGCCAGTTTCTG
>PNEQ01070758.1:0-10841 GCA_003012365.1 Medauroidea extradentata
GCGTCTGGAGGGAGGACACGGTAGCCCGCGTTCCCGCCAGACTTGGTGGTTAAGCTCTTACAAGCTAAACTAAAGTAAAATTCATTACAGAATATCATCCAAAATTACAAAAACAATTATTAATACTCGTCTGCCCTTAGTTAATAACTGCCAGTCTGTATAGGGCGTGTTCAGAATTACACTTAAAAACGCAACAATAAACAGAAAAGCAAAAACGAATAATATAAAAGCAATATTTGAAAAAAGTAATTAAATTGTAGACATTGTAAATGTGACTGAAAGTCTACTTAAGTATTATTTTGTAAGATGTAACAAAATAATACGATGATGATTTTGGTGGGCTTTTGGCTTAGCGTCCTACTGCCCTAATCAAAAAATTCACTCACTCATAGAAAAATTACAAAGAAGAACGTTTATTCACATGGTGCCTGTAGGTCTCTAGAAAATCTGTAGTCTACAAATGATATCAGTTTGCCTGAATTTAGCATGGATCAGTTTTCGTGTTCACCACTTTGTAACGTGTTTATGTAGCGGCAATGTTAAGCCCGCACGTCACAAACATTACCACAACTTGCCCTGCAATTCCCATTAAATTAACACTTACTACGAAGATGATTGCTGGCCAGGCATTCAAAATCGTAGCTGGAAACTGCTACCTTGAGGCTGGTGGTGAAGCTCCATAGGCACGGGGTAAGGCATTCACGTCCCCAGAGACGTAAAGCCTGGCTGATGGAGCGTCTGTGGTGAAGGAGGCGGTCATGTGTCTACGGCCGTCTGAGCCACTGTAGCCCAGCGGACAAACGGGCGTCCACGGCACACGTCAGTCGGTATAGTTACTTACGTAGGGGAATCTTATGGCGCTCCCCATGCCAGTAGCACTAGGATAGAAAGACATGTACAAACTACACCCTACGGATCTTGCACTGGAGTGTGCGTTGGAGGGTCCCGCGCCCTGATGGCCATGAAGCGGCAAGCAATAAGAATGCACCTGTTCTGGTAGAAACGTATTTATTATAGAAAAGCACCGTTATACAATAATGGCACAGTAAACGAGCCCGGTCCTGAGCCCGACCGGTGGGCGAAGCTGTCTGACAAAATTTCACCACGCGGATGTGAAGTTGGATAAAATAACCCCCCTGGGCGGTGAGTTGCAGGGGTTGAGAGGTTCACCTCCGGGCCAGCAAAGTTAACGAAAAGGTTCTGAGTAAAGCGATGACTATGAATATACTAATGATTGAATGCAAAGTTCTGAAGGGGCCGGATTGATGCGCATGTCAACCTTCTCGATGCGCCACATAATGCTGACTGGCGAAACCTTCCCGCGTTGGTGGCGCCGTGCAGTCAAAGCTAGGGAAGCATTCGCCGAACACATTAAAACACACCATTACAAAAGGAGGCAAAGGCCCAAAATATTAATAATAAAGAATCTTGAAGATTAGAGTCCCAAATTTGTTTAAAGGGAAAGTCTTCTGAAAATTCACGTACATTAAGTTCACTCTGAGTTTTCATCTACAAGACGCTAATGGAAATTGACACTGTAGAATTACATAGAATTAATAATTAGACACATGAAGCAGCACTGATATTACTTGGTTAATTATTACGTGAAAATGTTTGAGGGAGAAAAGGCGAAGATGTTCGTGCGGCGAAGTTGGTTGCGCGGGCGAGTCCAACTTGCCGCCAGGTGCAGGATGTTTCTACGGGATTTGAGGTTATGTACGAAAAGTTATTACAGATAAATTACACACATTAAACACAATTACCCCTGGCCCCTAAATGCTTCTGCCTGTTGGTGGTGTGATCCCCCTTGACGGGGGTAGCACAGGAGTGCTAAAACAAGATGTGTCTACAAGGTGGATTTACTTATGTTTCTGTCAAGGGGGCACTTTCCTACCAATAAACGGCAGTCCTGAGGGGCCGATGCACATACTGGCTACACTCGACGTCACGAGGGCGGCGCTACACGCCGCTACCTCGTGTGCGCACGTGATCGGGTGTGTTCCCACATGCAGTGGCGGCATGGTCGCCCCGGCCCGTTCCACATCTGGTGGTGTGATGCACACGACGGGCTTAGAGAGAGTGAGTTGCGGAACGACCCGTGTCAATACAATTCAATAGCACACAGCACTTAAGCTTAATTCTTGTCATTTGAGGCTTGTGATCATGTAAGTCCATGTCTGCATTCTTCACAGTCTCCACGTGAAAAAAAGAAGAGAAAAAAGCCAATTCACAAAAAATTTAATTTTTAATATAATTTACAGGAGAACTTATATTTCCTATATTCTACAAAAAAGAACAAGTCTCAACAATATAAATTTTAAGAGCTGTATTAAGTTAAATGATACTCAGTTTATACACGCGTGTGTATTTAATTTCTGAATAATGTTGCACCAGAAATATGAGGAAGTAAAATAAAAATGGATAAAATAAATAAATAAGTAAATATTTGCTTTTGCACGAGGATGTCACATTAGCGTATTTTTGCATCTTTCTACACAGGCACATATATATATATGTGTGTTCTTTATACTCTTGGTAATAGTTAGGGAGCAGAAAAAACAGCATTTTCTCTTATTCATAAGCTAGAACCCAAACAATTGCAACTAGGCAACTGCCCGGTTACAAATTCTAATCACTTCCTCAATCACTTATAAAAACCCTCCTAAACTTACCAATCCCCTTCACCTTCAACTCTTCTGAGAGTAAATTCTTCTCCCTCGCCAACCTCACAAGTATAGACTTCCTCCCTGCTCTTTTATGCTCATCACTATTATTTCCTCTATACTCTGCACTAGTTAATAGGCAGCCTAACTTACCCAAGTCTCTGTGAAAAATGGTTTGCTATACACTACATAAACAGAGCATTCTTGTACATACATAATAATTATATTTAAATATAATATTGGTTTTAGTACTTGACCAAGTTCCCATCGGATGAAATTTCAAACACAAAAAACTTGAAATTTTGGCTGACCTACTCTACCATAAGTTATTGTTCCGTAACAGCCTACTGAGTGTCAAGTCAATGTGAACTCGTATATTAAACAACACGCAGTACTCTGGCATTACATTTACAACTGATTAAGCATTGAAGAAGTTGACTTGTGATTTCTCTCAAATTAAAAGTATGTTAGTCTATTTTGTTACCATTAATGCGGTTGTTGTAAGCCTATCAGCATTGAGGCTTCTGTGACTTCAGTTCATCAAAAATGGTGGATGCGATAAAGCTGAAACACTGAATTTAATTTAGTAATTACAATAATACGGTTTTTACACTCGCAACTGGGATAAGGCCTGGTGGTGAGCATAATCCTCCGTATCTCCATAGCACAAATCCTTCCAACCCCCCGTAGTCACCATCTCCTTAAGCAGTGCATTGCACTATCCCACTGTCTTCACCTCTCCATTCTCTGCCACACCCTCTTTAATTTTTCTCACTGTTGTTTCCATTTCCCTTAGTTAGTGAGCAGGTCAAACTGTCCCATCCTCGCTCCCCGGACATAACACAATACAACCTGACCAGACTTTCCATTCTCCTCCTGTCCCACAACAGTTTCCATCCCAATACCTGTATCAGTCGCAAGGCCTGAAGTTCCTTTCCTCCTCACCAGCCTGCTTTGCCTTTTCCATTTATTCATCACCCGTCTCACTGCACTTCACTGCACCTTCACCAGCTCTTGCAACACCACCTCCATGCAGCAACAGTCAAGAGAACAAGCAGGTCCTAACTTTATGTTAACTAAACACTAATTTTCAAGACACAACTTAAAATAAGAATGTATTGTTTGTGGACATATGCCAGTGCTCGTGTTTTGTTGACCAAGCTTGTGTTAAACAACAAAATTCACAAAACAGAAAAAAAACAATCTCAGAGGAATTTTGTCCGTTTGGTCAACCAAACACGAGCAATGACATTTTAATGAGCCCGCCGCGGTGGCGAAAATGTTCTGTGTTCTACTTGCCATAAAAATAACTGTGTGTCGCAAAACTACTTGAGTGGGGCATAGACATTAAATTCATATTATTAATTATCTTTCTTTCGTTCACTGGTACCCCCTATCTATCTTCAATAACAAAAAAGTTTGTCGCTTACTACATTTTGCCCTGCACTTTTTTTTCTCTCAACAGTGCATCGGACATTGTTATATATTTTTTAACAATTACATTTCTAACGCAAGGAAAATTAACAGGTACCATGCATCAATGGCAGGATAGACCATAGGTGTATTGTAAAAATTTTGAAGTCGTTGAATGAATGGTTTTCGAGTAATGACGAGTTTAGTTTGTACGTTTCTTGGGCGCTTGAAGTGTGTTGTCGCCTGAGTTAGCTGCGGAACGACCAAAAATTGGGGGACAAGTATACCTAGTGTTTATAGGGCCCTAGTTCTCGTAAGTACGTCACAACTACGTCACAGAGAGCACTATCTGTCTCAATGGTTCACCGAGAGTGCGAAAGAGAGAGCGAACGAAATGTATACTCGCTCGCACCTTCTCTAGCATGCGTCACTTGATTACAACTATGGTTTGAGGTTGCTGAAGAAACATTAGTCACATATAGCAAATATTTATACATGAATAGCTGTTTCCAATGACGGTTATGGCGAGAAAATACGTAAACATATCTGCCCTAATTTACATTTAAATATGGTGGACACAAAATAAAAATATTGCCATCGCCTATCACAGCCGTTAATTTTTTTTTATTGATAGAGATGCCCACAAATGTATTTACTATGTTTATAACTTGTTTTATTAAAATTTACGCACTTGTTACCTTGGCATTGCTAGTTTAAAAATACGAGAGAGCATCATTCCAATTGCAGAGAGTGAGAGCGCCAGAGAGCACATACAGGCTCAATCTCGTGGACATACGAAAGAATACTCTAGAGAGAACTCTTAAATTGAAAACACGGCCTTAGTTGCAAGCCCTTTAATTCAATTGCTTGCTTTTAGCGTTTCAAATAAAAATATCGTAATCCTCTGGCAAGTAGCAAAACAATGTCATTATGAAAGTCATCGTTGTGTTTGCGAGTCTTAATTGTTAATGCCATTAGAAAGTTTTTGTGGGAAATGGTTTCACGGAAACGAATTTGGTGATCCAATTACCATAGGATTAGTGAGATGATGTTTTATGTATGCCGATGTTGTCGAGGAACCTAAGTGGAAAGTGAACTGCATAATCAATATTACCCCTTTTAAACGACAACATACACCCTTTTGGGTGTCGAATTTCGAAATGGTGTAACTTCACACCTTAGACATTTGTAGAAGTATCCAATTGAAGTGCAAATAACGACGGTAGCCTGTTCAGTCGAATCAAAATAGATTATTCATTAAAAAACACATATGACCCCTGCACAATACTGAGAGTTTGAATTTCGAAAAATGTAAAAACTGTTTTGCGATCATTATTTTAATCATCCTGAAGCAAAAATTAAATGTATATCTTGACGAGTTCGATAGATATCGAGGATTTATCTAAAACACAATACAGGTATTTTCACCATTTAGGGCCGCCTTCCGTTTTTCACTGATTTCACTGGCCAGTGTTTTCAGTAATGTCAGCTATGGTTCCGAATTGTAACTGACGATCGGTTGATGGCGATACCCTGTGCGAGGCTACATCCGTTTACTGAGATTACCGATTTTACTGGCGCTTCAGAGCATCAGTGTTGTCAGTAAACCAATATTTTTGGCGGAAATTCAAAAGTTGAAGTTATCTAATTATAGGACGAGTCTTTTTTAATATATAAGGGCCAAAGAGGGTATCTATTAACTTATATACGTTTATTTAACGTCTGTTTATAGATACAGAAGCATTCGTCGTGTAGTTTGCGAAGACTAAATAATGTTTAGAGGTTGAATCGTACCTTGCTTATGCATTTAAAAATTGTGGATACAGCTTCCCAAACCTTAAATACACACAATGTATAAGCTGCGTCGCGGAAAAACGAAGAAAACAGTATCAGTCATAAGTCGTGCTAGATGTATCAATATGCTAAAAATATACCAACTTTATTATTAAAGTAAGTACAATTTATACAACGAACAAAATAAACATGACAGTTTATCGCAAGAATGAAATCACAGATATGCCAGAGATGTGGTTGCTAGGCAACATACTGTTACAAGTTTGGAGAACACAAACTTTTCAATGTGGGCAATTCCCATGAGTTCTTTTGGGATAGAGGTCTTATAATTATAAATAAAAGAGTTAAATCAAGTACTGGATTTAATAGCTCACAAAGCTATGAAATACAAAAAACAGTAATCAAATGTAACTCTCACAACACAATTAATTACGCACACAATTAGTACTGTTCCACAGAACGTTAATTAACTTAGAAAATTAAAGAACAAGAATATTTACCATTAATTAATTAAACACTACAAATCACAAAATCCTGTCATATATCCAATCAACAGTTATTAAAATAACAATGTACAACCTTAACAGTCCTAAGGGAGGATGGCTCACCATGTACAGTGCATCACCTAGAGTGCACCACTGTCTTCACTCTTGAAGTCTTCGGTTCGACTCCCATCGCACACCTCTTCTTCACCTGTCGACCCGCAGCAGAAGCGCTCTTGTCTCACCCAGTACTGCTCCGAAGGTATGTGCCTGTAGCCTCGCAGTAGACTCCGACGTCACCAAGACGTCTTCCTGACATCACCAAGGTGCCCTCACCAGCCCCTCTGCACAAGCTTAACACCTCCTCCGAGCAGTACCAATAGCGAACTCTCGAAGCTCATCTTCTCTTGAATCACCAGGTAGACAGTCTCCTCAAGTCACCATTTACTGCCCTCCTCGACACAACACCGCCAGTGTTGCTCTCCACAGCTCACCACCTCTGCAGCACTCTAACACAACACCACAAGTGTTGTTCGTCCTTCCTGCAGCCCGCTGGCGTCACACAGCCTCGACACCGACCACTGCCGCCGTGTTGCCATCCTCGAGACACAATGCCTCGTCAGCTCAGTCGTGCCGACACACAACACCTGAGTGTTGTCTGTCCCTTCTGCAGGGCGCTGATGTTACTCAGACTCGACACCGACTACCGCAGCCGTGTTGGCATCCTCAAGACGCCACACCTCGTCAGTTCCGTCGATGTTACACCAGCCTCGACGCCGTCGTGATACCGCCGCCAGCGTCGCCTCTCGGCCCGTCACTTCTCACGACGTCCATCGTCGTCCCAGTGGCAACGCCGCCCCTAGGGGTGCTCGCTGCCTCACACCTCTCACGGTCTCACTTCATCTTCACTATCACAAGACTGCACACGGCTGACTCTTCCCGATTCTCTTCCAGACTCTGCAATACTAGACTCTCCACGACTGTCACTTCTCACTGTCTCTTCACTACTAGACTGACTCGTCACGACTCTCACTTCCTTACTCTTCACTACTAGACTGACTCATGTTGCGCAGTTCCGATGCTTTTATACGGCCCCTTCAATGACGTCAATGGCTGATGACATACAGTGACCTAGAGCCTAAAAATAGACATTACCACGGTCGTAGTAGTTGAGAGTCACGTACTCGCACTGGCGTCATCGGGGAAAACCAGTGACGTCTCTCGGGAGGTGCGACATAGCTGCGGAAACCCATGACACCACTGGTTGACTCACAGGGCTGACCACCCAGCATGATGTAATGTGCCTGCTGCCCTCCCAACATGCAACAATACATTGCAGTAATGTTTACTGATTTAATGTTCCGATATTATCTATTTACTGACAGTGAAAATATTTTGCTGATTACTGATGCTGTTCCCTTATTGTCCACGGACACTGGCGAACTGTCAGTGATATCAGTGAAATCAGTGAATAACGGAAGGCGGCCTAAGAGAATGAATATCGGAAAATCCTTGAATCACGTTTTAGAATATTTAACTGGTGTCTCTTGAACGTGAAGATCAATATAGCCCATTGGGTTCAAGATATATCGACGATTATTTAAAAACACATTTCACCACTTTTCACCTCCGTGTTGAATCTCGAAAATTCGTGAAATTTCTATTCAGGTATTTGAGTAAGCATCAATATTAAACAAATAACACGCTGATATAAAAAAATCAATGGGATATATATTGTGAATCGAAAACAAACTTTACCCTTTTTTTACCTCTTTGGAGCCGAATACGGAAAATGTATTTAAATGGTGTTTATAAATTTAAATAAACATCAATCTAAAACAAAAAGCACTTCGATATCTCGATTGGTTCGATAGATATAGAGGAATAATCGAAAACACATTTCACGTAATTCGCCCCCTTAATTATCAAATTTCGAAACATATTTGAGTCTTAAGTTAGTCATTTGGCTACATAACCAATTGAAGTGAAAATCACGATGATAGTCAATTGTGTTTCAGTGATATAGACTATTTATAAAAAATACAATTTGCCCCTTTTTACTGTTTAGGAGTCGAATTAAAAAAATACTAAAACACTTTATGGGTATTTATGTAAGCATCATTTTGAAGTGAATACCTACGCTTTATCTGTAAGGATTTAATGTATATCGATAGTTAATCGGAAACACATTTAATGTCTTTTCACCCCCTTAAATGTTTAATTTCGAAAAATCCTTAAATTGGTTAATATGAATTTTTATGTGTGTCCAATTAAAGTAAAAATCATTACGATAGGCCGTCGGGTTCGAGCTCTATCGACGTTTCTTCGGGTACACATTTCACCCATTTTTTCCCCCTTAGAGGTCAAATTCCGAAAAATCACTTCTTAATGCTGGCCTACGAACTGAGGGGAACCCACACAAAAAGTTTCACGACTCTAGTTTCAGTGGTTTGGGCTACAGTCTGATATGTCAGTCAGTCAGTGGTAATTTTTATACATAAAGAGATATATTCGAATTACGGGTAAATGTAAAGAAAATACTCAACCGAAAATATATTTTATATTTGATACAAATGTGAAAATTTACATAACTTCATTCTATATTTCACGCAGTGAAATACATGGCTTTGAAAGATTCATCTGCATATTTTGCGTGTTGCACATTTACCTGTAGGAGTAAGTTCACTTCCGGATGGCAGCACTATCCTTTGGATTTTCTAGAAAATATTTGTTCCTACAACCCTCAAGCATTACCCGCACTCTTTATACTACCTGTTGAACTAAACGTCCAGAGTTCTGAAATCCTCCTACAGGGTCAACTATTACTGTTAATATTATAAATACATTTTTATTTGCTGCAATTAGATAACGTATCTAAGACTTTTCGACAATATGACTTTCTGCAAAACGACTTTCGGCAAAATGATTTTCTACAAACCTATTCTTTTGGACGTTAATAGGAGTACGAAAAATTTCGGTGTAACGACTTTCGGGTAAACGACTCTCTGTAAAGTTAAGGAAGATACAGAAAAATTCGATGAAACGAGTTTCGGGAAAACGACTTTCGGGCAAGTGACTTTTCGGGAAAACGATTTACGGGTAAATGGCGCACTCCCCACCGGATGTGCTATCAGCTATTACGAGCTGCTGATAGGTTCTTATCCAGAAGATAATCGTGTATTTGGAGCAAAAATGGCGTCATAATGGAGACCTATAAGTTTTGGCGACTGCAGAAAATGTGTTATAAATTATGAGATTATAAACAATTATGCAGATATTTCAGCTTAAATGTTTCATGATATGATTTATTTTGGTTTCGAAGCGATTATTAACACTATTTTTAACTACTTCATTTTAACCAGTGTTTATTGTGTTGCATGTGTGAATTATAAAGTTAAATTTACCTGAGACTATTATTTTATTTGATATTTGTAATTTAACCAATAATTAACTTAATACTGATGTAAACGTGAGAAACAGTAACAATTTGTAATGTTCAAGAAACCTTAAAACCACAACAACCCAACGAAACAAATTTCAACTAAAAAGTATACAATTAGCTACATTTTAACTACCAACCAATGAAAAATTAAACATGTACCACCGAACATCTCCCCAATAGTTATCTGGTTACTGTCCAGAGGTCGTAATACTAAATAGCGGATTATATTTATTTATTTATTTCTTGTTCGTTTGAGCCCAAAAGTATGGCAAGAGCCATAAGGCTATGGACCAGCTGATAGCCTATCCAGCAGATAGTAATCAGCCAGTTTTATCAAGAGGTGGTAATACAGGCCTTTTAAGTTATATTTTTTTGTTTACAACTACATAGACATTTCTACGACTGTAACATTTCAACAATGATTTTAATAATGACTGGAAATTCCGGAAGCGAAGTTGGCGGGTTGAGGACAGTAACTCTATTGGCACCACAAGAAAATAAAGGTTCCGGTATACTAAATTAAACTATTGCAGGGAAAATGGTGGATGCACTTTAATGTGTAAGCCAGGGGGGCGATTAAATATCACTTTTGAGAGGTGCAGCGCAAAATTTGCATTTGCGCTGCGTTGCTTTGGTATTAAATATACAAATATGCAGGTGCAAGTGGTCACGTGACGGCGCAAAGTGCTTGAAAATCTGCGACTAGCAAATGGCTCGACGCAAGTATATCTGCGCTCTTCGCGCATTCGCAATGGACAATTTTCGGGTGTATGAAAGTGAATTAACATAAAAGTTGGATATCTTTATCTGTATCCAGTGTTCTATGAACATTAATTATTTACGTTTTTGTGTACACATTTCAGCTTTTAATAGTTACGAAGTACAGTAGAAGTACGAAACTGAAATGTTTTTTACTAAGGAAGCAATTAAAAATGGGCAACGAATTATCCTTTCCCCGGAATATATTTTGAGGGTATTTTTACGTGGCACGCGACGAGAAAATAGAGTTGGTTTGTGACGAGGTTATTTGTAACCTTAAAAACTTTG
>PNEQ01070759.1:0-10840 GCA_003012365.1 Medauroidea extradentata
TTCCTCTCAGGGAGATAGGCTTACAATGAGATAGGGGAAGTACAAGGCAGATAGCTCGCACCCCCACCACTGCGACTTCCTCTAGACACGTCACTGTGATGAACCGCGCCCCCGGCCCTTAGCCACGCCTCTTAGCCTACTCGAACACGTGGCACGGAGAGCTATCTTCAAGTTTACTACCAGCCCCCGTAAGTCTTAATACTAAAGCCACGACTTTGTGGCGAAAAGATTTTGCACCATTTGCTTTCAATGCCTTTTGCACTTCAGCAGACCTGCTTCGTGGTCAGCGATTGGAAGTTTTAAATGTCACTTGTATCGGAGGTCTGCTGGCTGGCCAATCACAGACGTGTGGTGTCACGATAATCTTATTCTGATTGGTTCAGTCAAATGAAAGAGGTATCTGTACAAAAATAGATAAGGTGAGTGGGCTTTACGACTCGTCGACGACAAGGTCATTTCAGGCATCGACACACAATTTGTTATAATGACATTATTTGGCAGAGGTGTCGGCAGGCGTATGTATGCAACCCGCATTAAGGGGAATTGATCCCTACCACCTTGGATTTATCTGTTTCTTCTCGATAACTTCTGTTCCAGTCGATGTATCAAATTTTTGTCACGGCAAGGTATAGATACAAACTTAATCGATTTTCTGTAATTGCTGGAACCAAAATATGTTCATTATTTTGTAACAGGAAACAGCTGAAAAGAAAAAATTGCTTTATTTACGGGAGCGACTACAGAGGTAACAACATTAACAGACAATGCCATATGGATTCCAAAAATTGAACGAAACAATAAACTATGCCTTGTCAGCGTGAAAAAAGTAAAACAATGTGTGTATTCCCTGATTTATAAGAAAAACCGTAAAACCGATCTGACAGGGATCAATACTCCTTAAGAGTGCTTGTAAATAAGTAAACGCTGAAAACATCAGTTGATTCCTACGCTTTATTTTCGAAGTCAATATGGATAAAATGCTAGATGATAGTATTTGCCAACTTTATGAGTAAATATTTACCCATAATTAGTAATTCGTTACGCGTGATCTCTTGCGCTGCAGTTAAATGCACGAGGTTCCGGCGTCAGAGATTGTGCCTCAGAAGTTCGTAACACTGGAAATAATTTTGTTAAAAACTTTTTTTGGCTAAAAATATTGTCTAGGATTGTTATTGTTTGATTTTTGCAAATTGGCTTCAAGAAACCTACATTTATAGATTACTACTTTTAGCCTTAATTATATAGCACTACCTCTTAACTCCGTGTAAATCAAGGCTATTCTTACTATCGCTACAACAATCTTATTTTCTCTACGTTCTGCAAAATCAAGTATAACAAATATCAACGTGATACAAAAAAAAATGTTTTGTAAAATTTGTAGTCAGCCATTTGCCTGAAACGGTTTCAGGAATCCATGGAAAACCGAAATCAGGACGGCCGGAGCCGGGGCCATACGAGGAAATCATTACGCCCGGATTATCTTACGAAGCTTTGGTTAGGATAGTTTTATAGGCTTACTTAGCATTCCCAGCGTGATAGGACATAATACTGTCTTAACAGTGCCTGGAAATTCACTTGTCAGATGATTCAAAGTTTCAGGACCGAGAGTCCACGTATAGCCTTTCATCGGTGTAGCACAGTTGCTAATACATAGTCTATCCCACGAATGAATGCTCGTATCTGACAGTTATGTTCTGAGGTTCGCTCTTAATCATAGTTTGGTTTCTCGACTATTCCATGTTCTTTGCATCGTTGTTCACTGGCTCAACTGGTAAGTTAAAAAGTGGTTTCATAAAAATAAAACATTCAATTTATTTTTTTTTTCTGAAACAAGGACGGTTTTGAAGGGAGGGGGGCTACTGGACTGAAGGGCCCCCCTCCCCAAAATCGTGTTGAACATTATGTAGCCAGAGTATGTCCAGTCGACTAAAGGAAACTAGAGTTTTATTGTATGATGATCCAAGTAATACTAATAACCAGCTGTCAGTCAAGTGCCGTCATGTGTGGTGTATATCATGGCCGTCTACAGTAGAAGGCCGGAGTCTAGAATGGGGCAACACTGCATCGGAGGCCTTCTGCTTGTCACTTCTTGGCCACCCTAGTCTCTGCAACGTGTATAGATGCAGCTTTAGTGGCGTGTACACGTCTACACTGACTAGGGTAGCCAATGAGCGACCCAGGGGCGTCATTAAGAAGGGTGACAGGGGGAAAATACCCCCCCCCCCGGGTTTAGAATTGTAAGTGTTTTTAATTTATTTTTTGTATTTTGTTATTTAAATTATGCTAACTTAAGCATATAAAACTGAAGTTATATTATTAAAGTTTCTAATGTATACATGCTTAATAAATAAAATAGATGCAACAAGGTCACTGTCGATGGAAAAAAAAATCTTCCCCCCTCCCCAGAAAAACCTGAAATGACGCTCTTGGAGCGACCTGCAGCAGGCCTCCGATGCAGCGTTGCCACATTTAAGACTCCGGTCTTCTAAGACGGACGCGGTATATCTCTATATCACTGGCAAAGTGTGGTCATGTTGGAAGGGAAACGTTAGGGCCATGAACCTTTCGCCCCAGTTTGTTTTAGTGTGTTATGTGCACATCTGCAGCTATTCTTCATGGCTATTGGCAGCGTGTCTGTATGAAGTGACGTCTCTCGTTTGACTGAGCCAATAACAGTAATGTTCCTGCTACATCACACGCTTGTGATATGTGAGTAGAGCCTCAAGCCTTGTGACAGTTAAAACTATGAAGCAGAACTGCAGATGTGCGCATAAGGCAATGGAACAAACTGTGGCAAAAATCTTTTAACGAAAAGTACATTGCCCCAAAGTATTAAATTTAGAGACCGTGATTTTTGGGAAAAGAATTCTGCAACGATTTGTTTTCAGTGTCTTATGTGAACACCTGTTTCTCTGCTTCATGGTCAGAGATTGGAAGTATTTAACTTTCGGTGTCTCGGGGTCCTACCCGGAAATCACGGAAGTGTGGTGTCGCAGTAACATTGTTCTGGTTGGTGCGGTCAAATGAGCCACGCCTCTGCCCTATTATATTCAGGTTTCTTACGGTCCTGGAAAGTCATGGAACTTTGACCATGTCCTTAAAAGGACTTGAAAGTCCTTTATTTAAACCAGTCCTTGAAAAGTCCTTGAATTTTTTGGGTAACATAACATTCCAGCTAGTTTTTTAACATTAAAATCTTTTCTTAGAAATATGAAACAATATATTTAGTATGCATCATTTCGGTAATGTAATTTACTTGACGATAACAAACGTTTTGCAGTGTCGGTGTATTTAATATACTTTCTGGCATGCCATAGCATGTACTGTTATTCCTAGAGACATGAACTTTTCGCGAAAAGAATTTTGCCCCACTTTGTTCCAGTGCCTTATGTGCATATCTGCAGTTCTGCTTCACATATATTGGCAGCGTGCCTTTGAACTGTGACGTTTCTCATTTGACTGTACCAATCACAACAACACCACACGTCTGTGATTAGCGTGTAAAACCCCACGACACACGAATGTCAAAACATCCAATCTCTGACCGTGAAGCAAGTCTGCAGACGTGCACACAAGTCACTGACACAAAGTGAGGCAAATTTCTTTTCGCGAAAATTTCATGTCTCTAGTTATTCCTAATGTTCCTTTTGTGTGTGTTCATGGCAAGTAGCACCCTGAAACTAGAGTTTCATGGCAGAGCTTTTTTGGAATAGAAGAGTGACAAAAAAAAAGAATCTAAAGAGCTTTAAAAATTAGAAGTGTCCCATACGAAATTCCGTATTTACGTGAGTATAAAAAATAAATTACGTATCAGGTGTGAGAGAGGCATATCATGCAATGCATGTTGTAGAGCGGAATGTCTCCCACAATGTTTCTCAAGTCAAAGCTAATTTCTGGTCTATTTATCGTTGGTGAAGTTCATCAGCTCTAAAGAGAGAGACGAGAAAAAAATTAGAAACATTGTGAATAAAAACCTTAAATATTCAAATAAAAATTTAGTGTATCAAATGCAATTTACTGCGGTTCTTGAAAAATGAGTAGACAGTCCTTGAAAAGTTCTTGAAAGTCCTTGAATTTTAATTGTATGTTGCGGTAAGAATCCTGCTGCCAGTAACCACGAACCAGAGTTACAGGTGTGCACGTAAGGCATTGAAACAAGTTGCTGCAGAATTCTTTTCACCAAAAATCACTGGCTCTAATTATATTCTACTATACTTAAGAGACAGTGAAAAATCGCGAGAATAGTTGACTGTTTGCTAGGCTCCAACGTGATGTATATTAGCACTGAATATTTTGTATCAACATTGGCTATCGTTTATATGTAGCATTTGTTCTCTCTACAACAGTCCCAGTTAGAACTGCACAGCTTCAACACACAGCGTGTGTGATTTGTCCCAAAACTGTTCACACGTGTCACCGTTAATGTAATACAGTTTATTGGAGACTATTTTAAACATTTTCGCGATTTTCCAGTGTGTCTAACTATATTGTGATCACTCCCAATAAACGCGTATTACGATGACTCGGGCAGTAGAATTCTTGTCTCGTTTCTTGCATGCTAATGGCTGGAGAGAGTAACTGCACATACCAGTCTAACAGTTCTACAGGAAATAAAACTTAAGTTGTGTATAGTCATTGCCGATCACATATTATTCCCGTGGAAAACATTCACGTTTCATCACCGCTCTACACTGAAGGCCATGATCTTGCATTTATTTCAAACAGTTGCAAATAACACGAATATTTTTTAACCAAATGCTTTGGAAAATTATGAGACTGTGTACAGTCATACAATGCACAATTTTGCCAGAGCGTTTTTTATAATAATCTATCGTTTGCTAGCAAAAAATTGTTTTGCTTCATTTTGGCTTATTTTGGCAACAAAATATGTGATATTTCAGGAGCAAAAATTAAAAAATCCGTTTGGTGTATTGCAACAAAAATTTCAGATACAAACGATGATACATAAGTGTTAAAACTGCCAAAATGTATTTTTTATATATGTATTAATTTGCGTTTAAACATATTTTCGAAACCACTGCAAAACTAAAGAGCGAGACCTTAAGGGCCCTGCCTACCTCGGAGCCCAGGCGGGAAAACAATAGGGTTTTACATGTTAAATTATTTTCAATGGTGGCACTCGGTCACCTTTTATGATATTACTTCCGGAAGAAAACCATTTTCTTCGCCGAGAATAGGAGAATATTGCTACGTAAATAAAATTGCGGAAAATAAATTATGAATAGCCATTTGCGTGTGTTTTTTGTGTGTAAAAAATGCTTTTTTACGCACATTTTTCAGGGCATTGAAAAAAACCTGCCTACACGATCCATAGCAATGTACGCGGCACCGAGACGAACAAAAAAGTCAGAGGTGTCATATATGTAACTTCAACCGTTACTGAGCCAGGTGGAAAATCACTTAACCTGTAAATCCCTATGCTTGCTCCCGCCGCGGCTTCAAATTAGGCAGCGCCCTTAAACAATTAAATTATATGAAATTCCCTCATATGTAAGGGAGGTAAATTACACTAATGTGTAGGGGTATAAATTCCTCTCATGTTTTCAGTGAATTTACGTGGCGAATGTGTAAAAAAAAATTCCTTAATTAAAAAAAAAATCAACTAATCTAGACGCATCTGAACAAATTTTATGTTGTTGAAGGTATTAAGCGGAACGTAATTATTATTTTTATTATTATTTTAATTTTTAAATTTTAGGTGGCAGTGGGATTGTAATCACTTCACTTTTATTCAACGGTCCAAGATGCTAATCATTAGACCATCGAGGTTTGTTCAAAACCAATGCTTCGCTAACGTCATTCGGACTTTTGTTTACGAGATGCTCTGACTTTCGACTACGAAATGCGCTGAAAATTCTGTTCAAGTAGTGCGATACATGTGAATTTTACTGTGCAGTGCAGTAATTTTGATAATAATTGTAAGGAAACGCAAATTTTCCGTACGAGATAGGGAATACATATTGCTTTACATAATAGTAATGAGTACTTTCATCTGTGTGAAAAAGGACTATATTTGTGTGTAATATGTTCGTATTTTGTAATTATAGCTATTTTTACTTTGTTTTTAATGTTCACTATTTCAAATATTTTTTATTTTAAAAGTACGTATGTTTAAGTGGTTGAAATACCATACAGGCTTACGTTAAGTTAACGCATTATGCTGTTATTATTATTTATTAGTTAATTTAATGAATGTGTATTACACATTCTTTGAAAGAAAGAAGAGTTGCTATTGAGGCATAAGTTCTTTTGAAGTGTTTCTTTGCGGTGGCCTTTGATTATATGGAGATATTCAAGTCATTATCCCTGAAAATTACAAATTACGGAAGTAGAAGCTCCTATATTTTCTGTTGCCCTTATAAATCTTGAAGAATCTCGAACGCTGTACTAAACATGTCAGCAATATATGTTTATCATTTGATTCATTTAATAAAAAAATATTCTGTCTCAGAACATTGTTAGACGTAATTTGTTAGATGTGGATGAAAGTTGTAAATATTTTGTATAGATTTCTGTGCTGCCGCTGTATGTTAATATGTCAAAAGAATTTACTTATATTGCAAATGTATTACTGTAAAATTTATCTAGGTTTATTATTCCTCATGGAATTAATGCGTTTAATCTCCTGTTTTTTGTTGGTTTTGTTTTGTATTTAATTTATTGCCTGTTTTCTTATGGTTTAGTATAAAACTGTTTGGCTGACACTTTAATATTTTTGTAAATTAATAAAAATAAATAGTATTATTATTGGGTCGTGGCCTCCAAGTGGTCAGACCGCTCGCCTCCCACCTTGGCGATCCGGGGTCGGTCCTCGGATTTCCGCACGTGGACAGGGGCTTCATTTGGGACTACAGGGGGGGGGCAAATGCCCCCCCTGGATTTAGAATTTTATGTGTATAAATATATTTTTGTATTTTTAAATTTAAATAATGCCTACTTAAGGCCATAAAACTAAAGTTGTATTATTAAAGTATCTAATTTATACATGCTTAATTAATAAAAAAAGATGCAACAAGGTCACTGTCGCCAGAAAACAAAATCTTGCCCCCCCCCCCTGGAAAAACCTGAAATGACGCCCCTGCACGTGGAACTCGTGTCGGACAATGTCCCTGGCCGACGGGCTTTCTCGTCGATCCTGTCTCACCCGTCCTTCTTATTTCGGCGCTTCTCTATTGTACAGCTTGATTCCATGTCCTGCTCCGAGATACGCAGATGTCTCAGGACTCCGCAGTAATAATCTGCATTCGGTGTACGTATCCTGGCCAGCGACGGGAATAACTCAATATGTTCACAGACCTGTAGGCTAGCCTCCAAGAATATGTGTGAACTCAAGCACACGTCAGCTGTTCATTGGCTGTTCGCTGACTCTGTGATATTGGCCCACGGTTAGTTACGTTGTAATTATTGGCCCAGCGACTTACAGGAGTTGTCAAATAGGTAAACGGCAAATTGTGAAAGGGGCACGAACTTTTATTTGATGGAATTCTAGAGTGTGCATAAAAGAAAAAGTGAATTTTTCAGGTCTCTGACCCTAACCCATCGGGCATCTATATGTATTATTATTATTATTATTATTACGATCACACAGCATATCCTTAAGGCCCTGACAGAATATACAGTGCTGATGGCAATGCTGATGGCTGGTGAGCTCCGATTGGCCCGTTATTTCGCCCACACACCAACCACTACTGGCTGATGGCTGACGGCTGGCCGAGATCGACAAACTTTTTATTTTGATGGCTGGTCAGCTCACCAGCCATCACGTGATCATCACCAGCGGCTAATCAGAATTGTGTACACCTGCGCATGCGCTAAATGACAAGATTGTTTGCTAACAGCACAGTAGATTTCAAGATCGCATAAAAAAAATGCTTACAAATTCCAACGCCGACTTGAAATGATTGTCAACAACACTAAATTAAAATTTTTGTCAACAATGTAATTTGAATTGTTTGACAACTGACGTCAACAACAGCTGATGTTGAAGACAGCTGACTTACGAAATTACAACATGGCGGCCGAATTTACCGCTACAAGCGGCAATGAATCGAACAGTCTCCGGGCCGTAACAACGATCATTGTCACTAGTTTATTTGGGAGCTGCAATCAGCACTGCGTCCGCGTAGTTAATTGGCTAATCTATTTACCACTTGGAGCCCACCAGCCGTCAGCACTGTTCATTCTGCCAGGGCCTTTACTGTTATCGACTGCTGCGACTCGACTATTCAGCTGGACCGGAGGCAGAGTAGTAATTGACGGATGACGTATTTTGAAACAGCTGATTGAAGCTTTGTAGCGGGACTAGTTTATCAGCTGAGAAAAGAGACTCGTCCGTGCTCCCAGGAAACATAGCGCTTATCTCAGTGTCTGATGACAAAGGAGGCAGTTATGCTTGTCGATAACCTGCCAGCACAGCACATCGATCAACCCACGAGCGACTAATACTGGCCCACACTTCACTTGACCTTTACACAGCTTTATTGTCTTAAACGTCTCATGTGAGCTAAAAGGAACTAACTCACAATTTACTAGAATTGAGAGGTCAAATTGCAGTCGGTGCATCTAAATCGTGAATGAACCGCTTATTCTGGGCTTTTAATTTTTGTTTAAATAATATGTTGGCTATTAAAAAAATTAAAGTATAAAATTTCCAAGTTTCAGAAATTCTATTAGAATACAAAATATTTCATAGTGATTTTTTTATGTGCTTCAACCCGTAGTCCGTGACATACACAGTAAAAAATTTCGTACTTTTGCAAGAAAAAAAGCTTGTTAACTACGTTGAGAACGTTTGTCAGTTCGGACACTACAACAGTAACGTCGCAGGTAATTTAAGTGGTGTAGATTTTTCAAATATCTGTGGGAAGTTGAGTGATATATTTTATGAGGAAGTGTGTTTGCATGGCCTTGGACGGCCTGTCACATTAAACAAAATATTTTGTACTTCTACAAAAAATTTCTTGTAAACTTGCTGCCAAATTTGTGACGCTTCAAACAGTTGCAAATTGTACAAGAATGTTTTTGTGGATGTACAGCTATTATTTGTAAATATATAAAGATATTAGTAAACGTACAGACATATTTGTATATTTACAAGAATTTCCTGTAAATTTTACAATATTTTTATTTAATTTGCACTTTTTTGGGAACTAGTTTTCAAAGAATGTTATTGTATAAGTACAAAAAAATTGTTACTGTGTGTAGTTTCAATATGAATTATTTTCATTAATTATGTTTATTGGATTACTCCCCACCTATTAGCAAATTTTGACCTTGAAATTCTATTATTGGAAAATTGGCGGAGCTATTTTTTGTAAAATGATAATGCACTCCAAAGTAACGTGTACAAAAGTAACACTATTTCATACTAACATAAAAAGCAGTATGAGTGTGGACACCCCTGTACGGACGTTGCAACAGTAAGAGCAACAAGAGAGCGGGTTTGCCCTGTGGTGTGGCCGGGTCTAGGGGTGTCCACGCAGACAAGGCGGCGTCATTGTTCTCTTCTTTGATCTCGCTGTCTGGTGGCGGCCTCGTCTAAACACATCTACGACATCCACTCACTGTTTACCTCTCTAACCTCTCTCCCACACCTGTCGCCTTACTTCTCCTGGCCAACATTCCTGTATTTATTGCCGCATATTACACATACACTCCATAAACTATACATCACTCATGACCCTCGTCGCATTCATGACGCGCGGTTCCCCGGCCGGCATAAACTGTTTACAAACCCCTCCCTCACCTCACTGTTCTTCCGCTAACCACAACCAGCTGCACTTATGTTTATGCACGAAATTTGTCTTTAATTTTCCCTCTTTTTATTTTCTTCTCTCTAGAGGCACGATTTTATGGCGAAAAGATTTTTGCAACATTTGGTTTCAGTGCCTTACGTTCGTACCTGCAGCTCAACTTCATTGCTAATGACAAAGTGTTTTTGTGCAGAGTTATTATTCATTTGACTGCGCCAATCAGTGCACGGATAACTGCGACACGTCACGTCTGTGATTTCCGGGTTCAACCTCCAGACGTTGTATGTTACGACATCCAACCACTGACCACAAAGCAGAGATGCAGGTGCACACGTAAGGAGCTGAAACGAAGTGATGCAAAAATCTTTTCGCGAAATGTCCTGTCCGAAGTATTAGTAAGATAAGTAGGCCTAAGTACCTGTGGAGCGCAAGAGGAGACTGAGTACAGTACACGTTGCCACATTGTGAAAATAAAATGTCATCGTACATTTTGCCACCAACATTTTCGTCTCCGTCTTAGTCTAGGAATTTTATCGAGAACCTGCGAGGAATTTCCCATAATTATTTTTAAACGTGCTAAAATGGCTACGAGAAAACAATTTTTAAATGGGTTTACTTTTGGTATTGTTGACTTATGCTGTCTGTATTAGTTTTATCTGCCCAATGAATAATCCAGCTAATTATTTTCAAATAACTATGTTACAATTAAGCTGAATTGTTATTGCGTTATTACTATTTTCGAGAGGACAGGGCAGAGTAATTTTAAATAATGTGTTGCTGAGAACGGTGAACGCACTCCAGTTGTTAAGGATTAAGACTTACGGGGGCTGGTAGTAAACTTGAAGATAGCTCTCCGTGCCACGTGTTAGAGTAGGCTAAGAGGCGTGGCTAAGGGCCGGGGGCGCGGTTCATCACAGTGACGTGTCTAGAGGAAGTCGCAGTGGTGGGGGTGCGAGCCATCTGCCTTGTCCTTCCCCTCTCTCATTGTAAGCCAATCTCCCTGAGAGGAAGGGTCTTGCTGATATACGCGACGAGGCGGCTCTCGCCGTCCGTGTAGCGACGCGCGA
>PNEQ01070760.1:0-10840 GCA_003012365.1 Medauroidea extradentata
CTTCATCTGTCTTGGAATCCTGTAAGCAACCTCTTGCTACAAGCCTAGCCCTTTTTACAGTTTCCCCTTTCACTTCTTTCTCGGAAAACACCCACTTAGAATCTATTAACTTTGTATTGGGTGGACATTCTGTCAACTCCCATGTATTATTCTTCTCGAGTGATGTTACCTCATTTTGCATGGCTTTTAACCACAGATCACGGTCTGAACTTTCCTCAATGTCTCTTATGTCCTAGGGTATATTAGACAGGAAACTATCACAACTGAGAGCAATATGTGTTATATCATAGTCTTCATGCCATTTTGGGGTAGTTCTTACCTTAGTAGATTTCCTCGTTCCACTGTCATCCATTAAGCATTCCTCTGAGGAAGTAATATCTGGATCATGTGTAGCTTCACACTCATCTTCTATGGACTCTACATCAGGTTGGACATCATCTTTCTCATATGCTCGAGCCCTTAACTTCACATAAACTTTCTCTAGAAATTTCACATCTCTGGATATGATAATTTTCTTCTGTGCCAAATCAAAGAGTCTGTACCCATTTGATGCATAACCTACCATAACTAATGGTTCACGCCTCTTCTCTAACTTGCCTATAGGATGATTAATTTTGGCAAAAACTTTACTCCCAAACAATTTTATCTTGTTGTAATTTACACTGTACTTATACCATACTTCAGCAGGTATGCTGGAATCAACTCGAGGAGTTCGATTGTATAGGTAAGTAGCTGTTCGAATGGCCTCCCCCCACAGATACTTAGGTAACTCTCCTATCATACATCTGGCTTTATTCAATAAAGTTCTATTCATGCGCTCACTTCTACCATTGATTTGTGGTGTGTAGACTGGGGTGTACTCCAATTCAATGCCTTTGTCAAAGCACCACCTTTTGAAGTTATTTGAAGAGTATTCTCCACCATTATCACAGCGAATGACACAAACCTTTTGACCATCACCTGAAAATTTCCATTCTGCACTCTCAACATAATGTTTCAAGTTTTCTTGAACCTCATCTTTTGTTTTCAAAAGGTAGACTACTCTGAAATTTGAGAACCCGTCAATCACAGTTTGTAAGTACTTAAAACCATCAAATGTAGCTGGTGTAATTGGTCCAGACACATCACTAGAAATAATTTCTAAAGGTCTACTTCCTTTAGGACAGGTTGACTTGAAAGGTTGCCTTGTCATTTTCCCTTCAAGACAGGTTTCACAGTCATGAATTTCGTCCATACCCTCTAGTCCAGTTTTCTCTTTCAGTTTGCGTATTGCATCATTACAGGGATGTCCTAGTTTTCATGCCATGTTACATTGACCATTACACTCTCTGCCAAAGGTGTTAATTCTAAGACAAATAACTTCCCAACCTTTTCTGTAACACCATTTTTCGTAATTGTCATAAGATTACAATAAAAAATAGTATAATACGCTCGTTGACATCATATTTTTGTTCTGTTGTACCAAACTTTGCACTAGCGTAGTCAATGACGCTCTTCTCATTGTTGTGACCATACTGGAAAATTACAGCTCCCATCCCTTCCTGGCTGGCATCAGTTTGTAGGTATAGGTGTTGAGTTGGTTCATAAATGGCGAGTGTCGGGCACTGCCGGAAGTGCCGTTTCACTTCTCGGAGAGCATTGTCGGCTTCAGGTGTCCACTCATAGCGTCGCTTCTTGAGAGTAAATCTGTCATTAGTGCTGTGATGATGGTGAGTTCTGGTATGAAGTCGCGCAGCCAGCTGAGTAATCCAAATAATTTTTTTAGTTGTTTGCATGTACGTGGTGGCTTACAGTTTTCAATGAGCTGCAGATGTTCCTTTGTAGGGTGTATCCCACTCTCGATAACAATGTGGCCTAGGTATTCCAGGACGGACTTACCAAGGTGACATTTGTTTATTGCACATGTGAGGCCGTTTATTGTGAGTCTCTCCAGAACTGTTGAAAGATGGGTAAGGTGGTCTTCCCATGTAGCTGACCAAATGATAACGTCGTCTAGATATGCCAAGGCATACTCAGAACAACCGTCCAACACTTACACCATTATATGTTGGGATGTGGCAGGTGCACACCTTAACCCAAAGGGCATCGCACAGAAGTGAAAATGGCGGCCATCTGGGTCGGTGAAAGCTGTCTTATGGCGATCGGCAGGGGCTACTGGCACCTGCCAGTAGGCCTACCCACTTCGCAGGTCTAATGTTGATTTGATTTTCGCTCTTTCCAACGAAGCCAGGGCACTTCTGACACTGATCGCTGGTGGGGCCATTGGCTGTGTAAATTGGTTCAGCTGTCGAAAATCTGCGCAAAAATGCCAACTGCCATATTTCTTTGGTGCTAATGTGATAGGTGCGTTAAAATTACTGTTTGACTGCTCAATGACTCCGGCTTCTAGCATTTCATTTATTTGTTTACGTTTGATTTGTACCTGGTGAGGTAAATAATTCCGTGTCGGAACGTAGATCGGCTTGTCTGTAGTGAGTTCTATTCTGTGTTCAGCTATGGTGGTTCTGCGGAGCACTTGTGGTGTGACGAACACATCGCGCCTCTCATCTAACATGTTCTGAAAATCTTTCTGGTGTTCAGGCGGAATTTCATGGGAAAACTGACTTAACTCCACATGTGGTAAACTAGATTTTATATGGTTACCAAGGTGATACACAGTGCGGCACTCCTTAACACCTACGTGAATACGCTTGTTTTTAGGTTCTATCACTGCATTTTATTCTGTAAGCAATGGAATACCTAAAATTATGTCTTCGTTGAGATCGTCAACAACTAGGGAATTAGTAACTGTTTTCAAATCTCGGATGCGCACAGTGAGGGTTGTTGACCTCCGTGATGTTAGAAGGCATCATTTTACTGCTAATGAAATGACTTTATCGTCACACTGAATTTCCCTTTTTGGTACAAAACATGAATGAATGCAATTATCGGTGGCAGCTGTATCAATGAGGACATGGCACTGATGTTGATTCACAAGAACTGGAACACGTAATTTTTGTTTGGATGAGATTCCTAAATCAAACAGCGTTGTTGTTGTGTCATTTCAAGGTGTTCTGGGTGCAGGGGCCGCAAGAAGCGTCTTGTATCCCGACCTCTACTGCTCGTTTCCCAAACTCTGTGGTCGTGTGGTATGGACGCTCTCCTGTCTTCACTTGCAGCGGCTTGGACATTCATTATGCCAGTGCATCTGGTTGTCAGGACACATCTGGCATGGAAATGGTGGTAGTCTGCTGTTCCTGTGGGGTTGTGTTCTGTCACTATTGTTGTTGGCATGGTAGTCACGTAGATTATTCTGTGTTCTAGGTTGTGGTTGTTGGTGGTGTTGTTGTGGTGATTATCACAAGCCTATGAAATCATTCTGACATAAGCTCTGATGCCGCTTCTGTCTCCCGGCACGTTGCGCGGCGCTGTTCCAGCTCATTGTTGTTTCCAGGATGTGTTTGAGTGCTTCGTTCAAGTAGGGCTGCAGTGTTGAGAAATTGTGCTGTTCCTCCGGAAATTGCTGCTATCAATCCAGGACAAAATTCTGGACTGGTGATTTCAGCTGCGTTGCATAACACCTGTTGCTCCGTTAGGTGTGGATGTATGCGCCTGATGTTGTCAATTTTTCGTTTCAAAAATGCGGTAAGAGATTCCCCGGCCTTCTGACGTTCTAATATGAGGTTGCTCTGGGTGGTTAATGAATTGAACTGTTCAATGAAATGACTGTGGAAAACTTCGGAGAATTCTGCCCATGGCATCTCGTACCTCCCGAGTGATTTCCACCAAGAGTAGACACGCCCCTTAAGGCGTTTAGTAACACACTGGGTCCACTCTTCCGGCGGCACGCCGTAACGACCTAGTCTTGCTATACAGGTGTCGACAAATTCTTGTGGGTTTTCAGTTTCTGTCCCTTCAAAAGTTGGTAAGTCTTGAAAATGTGTTGGGGTAATTGTTGGAGTGACTCTAGGTGGTGTGACGTCTGTAGACGGTCGGGCGTAAAACGTGTGTGCTGTTGTAAACTAATGCGGTGCATAAACATTTTGCACTACACTAGCAGTCGTGGTCGTTACTCCCCAGGTTGGTTGTGGCAGTCTTGTCTGCATTACTGGGACTGTAGGCTGGAATGTGGACAACTGTTCATTGATGATTGACATGTGTTGACACTGTTGACATGTAATCCAAATGTCACTATCAGTTCGCTTCTCGCCGTCTTTCATGCACAGAGTATGCATTGCTTGTTGACACCTTCTGCATGTCATTAATGATGCACTGGTTCCTGGAAAATAGCACCTACCACAGTTTACGTAGGTACTGATGTTGGTGACTGGTGTTGAGCTAGGTTGCTAAGGTTGGAATTTTTGTTCATTTGTTGCTAAATGTTGTGCACAGAACTCGCACAAAATATGTCCATTTTTCTCACTTAATTGTTCCTTTGCATTGAGACACTGTTTATGGCATTGGTGGTAACAACTATGGCATGTGGTGTATGGCGAATTGAACTGTAGGCACTTTTGTTTTTCACACCTGTCTCTGTCAAAATTGTTGGTAAAAGAAGTAGTTTTGGCTTGAAATTCTAGTGAAAAATTTTGACAAACACAAACTTTTGTGTCGAAGCTTATGAGTTCATCTTTTGAGGGCTTCGCGCGTCCGCACGTGCTACACATGTTTTTTGGCGTGTTCTCGAGCATGGCCCGAAACAGCTGTTCGCAGATGTCGCGGTTGAGACTGGAACTGTTCGGCATAAGCCCTGGAAGTGGTGTGTCTATGAGGTTGCACTGGTGGGGAGTTTCGTTGGAATTGTCCACAGTCTCATGACACTTATCACAGATGCATACGAAGGCGTTACTCGCGACTCGAAACGCCATTTCGCGGGTCTCGCGCCCGACGCGGAAGATCAGCTGATCGTCAGTGTCACGCGGCAGACTCCCCTGCGCGCGAGCGGAGGGAGGTGATACCGCCCGGCAGTGTAGCAGCGCTGGAGGGGTGGAGATGCCTCTCTCCTCCGTGACGTCACGTGCCCTTGATGACGCTAGAATTGGAATATGTGCGAGCTGACGCAACCACAATGGCCACCGCGCGGGCTTTCCTTCTCTGCTTGGAACCTTCTGGGCGTCGTGTAGTTCTCTCAGCGTCGTTTTGATGTTGAAGTAGCAAAGTCAGCCCCACGTTGGGCGCCATCTGAAGTCGGCAGGGGGGGTAGTTTGTGATGATGACAATGATGTTGAAAAGGGTGCCAGTTGCTCAATTACGAGGAACAACACTCGAGCAGAGACTCTAGACTCCCAGGGCGTGGTCGAGAGCCCAGGGGCTGACAAGTGGTTAAAATGCTCGCCCCCTGCTTCCTCGTCGACTGGTTATCCTACACGATGCCGAGGTTGTAGGCCACCTCGGACGCCGTTAACGTAACTGAATATATACATAGATAGGTAACTGTACGGACAGGTTGTAACACATACTGATTCACGGTACTCACTGTTATGATGTCAGGATGTTGAGATAGCTGCGGGTTTACGGGTTCCCGTTCCTGGTATACTGTGACTGTGAGGAGATGAAACACTTGACACACATAATGATGACACTGTAGATTTATTCTCCATGACTTACGGTACAGATGGTAATGTGTTCAAAATTGTAGGCCCGGGGTGACACATGTCACTGCCTCCCGACGCGTCTCGATTCCAACTGAACTCCCAACATGGCGGGCGGGGCTTCTCTCCAACAGTAGTAAAAAAAGACCGCGGAGCTGCCCGCTAATGCACAAAAACTGTACACTGGAACTACATAGCCAATAAACATGTACGAAATTATTAAATTTTCACATCAACTTCTCAATGTTTTGTGGTATATAAAATGTTCTGGATCCATAAAACTTACAATAAGAAAGTTCTGGATATGTGCTTTGCATTCCTAGGAATTTAAATGTCATACAGTATGGAGAAGAAAAAAAAAACAAACAAATAATTTGCATACAAATACATCAAAATAAACTAACACAATAAAATCCCTACATGCTAATTTCAAATTGAATCAAACATTACTTTGACTTAAAATGCCACGGCGGACCCTACGCCGGGTAAGTCCATGTTAATTGTGAGGGGTGGTTGGTAGAATGAGATACTGAGAAAAGGATACAAATACCTGAAATTACGATTATAAACAAGAAACAAATTAACTACCAGTTCCCCTCAATAAACATTAAGTGTAAATGAACCACTGATCTTTGAGTGAAGTTGGGCATGTTGCACTCTCTTCACTGTAATGATCTTGGAGCGGTTGTGTACTCAAATGGGTTATATTCCTTCGGACATACTGCATTCACCAGGGTGTAGGGCTGAGTAACACAGGGTCTAGCAATAGCACCACTAGGCCGTATCTCTAGGGACACTCGAGAAAACTCTTAGAATGAAGACGAGGTACAGCTGGTGCGAGGGGCGGTGTGACAGACGGTCTAAGGTAGGTGTGTGCGGTAGCGCACGTCACCCGACTACAATTCATTTATATCACAACTTCCATAGAGTAAACAGAGTAAACAATACACACACAGTATTAAGTCTGCCTGCATTTGGTACCAACTTAGAAAAACAAAATTGTTCTTATATTAAAGAATAAAGGCCAGGGGCTTGCCAGCAAGCCTTCGGAGGACGTTTATAATCACGGGCCTTACTGGCCAAATGGTCATGGTGCTGACAATAAAAAAAGGACTACAACCTCTGTATGTTACGCAGCGTGCGTTCGGAGCGCGTGCTCTTTTCACAAATCAGCTGCACTAGTTTAACATGGTGCGGCAGAAATACAAACACGGCCTTTTCGGGAACGTGTCAAGTCGCCGATTACAAATACGGCCATAGACCTGTGGTTCAATATTTGTTACGTTTGTTGACTTTTAACATGACCACGTGTAGATTGTTTACGTTGTCATTCCTTTGGATTTTTAAGAATTCGGTTATATGAGCGATGTAATGATTCGAAGTAAGGTTATAGATACTGGGTTTAAAATGTGATAGTGGATGTAAGATTAGTAGCGCTTTCAGACTTGTAGTGAGTAGTGGCCGTGTCGATAATAACACACAACTTTGTACATATTATTTAAAACGGACTTTGTCAAGCTATGTTCAATTTCATGAAGAAAAGTAGTGCTGAAAAAGAAGAGAAAGATAAACACAAGAAAGAGAAGAAAAAACGTAAAGAAGGGAAGAAACGAGATACGGGCAGTATGTCAGCTGAAGAGTTACTAAGACTTGATGAGGTATTAAGTTATAATCAAATTTATTTGTAATTTTATCGTGTCAAAGAAAGATGAATTTAATGTTTGATGTTGCAAAGTAGACGAATTAGTAACTATCCGGTATCACGTACACAAAAATTTAATGACGTTACAATCATGGTGTTGGTTACATCACACATTTAGTAACATTCCTCGTACCAATCCTGATACTATGATAACAATAACAACAACATGCAATTGGGCAACCGCTCAGTCTTTAACTTTCTCCTCAGTCTACTACCAATTCCCTCTTAAACTTTCCAACCCCTCATCCATCTCCACCACAGAAATAAATCCACTCCCTCACTGATGTAAGTATTGAATGTCTACCCTGCTCAGTTCTTCTCCTCATCACCTGGATCTACTCGCTGTTCCCTTTTCCTCTTTATACTTCCTTAGTTAACAAGTAGCCTAATTTACCCCAGCCTCCGTACAACTGAAGGTAGTTCAAAATAAAATGATCACTCAGAAAAACACTGCTAAAGATCTAGTTTCAGCCATTTCGTATCTTTCCGCACGTAATGGCTAACAACAGGAAATCTCTAACCTCTCTGGACACGTCGCTTAATGGTTGCGCGTCTAAGATAAATTGTAGTCATAAGAAATCCACACAGTTTGTTTAAAAAAAGTTTTATAATGAATATAAAATACAATTATATCGTTTTCTATTGATTTTTTTTCAATATTGTTGTAATTAAATAAGAAAATACGCGTAACTATATCACGTAATTTCGCTGCCAACCATACAGTCAGTACAGTAACTAGAGTTAAAGGTTGAGTTATATGCAAGAACGGCTGGTGATATTTTTCAAAGGTTAAATTATTAGTGCTCACTTTATTCTAAATGACCTATATCACCCTGTACGTCCTGACCAGTCTTTCCTTTCTTCTCCTTTCCTTTGAGTTCTACCTCAGTTCCTTCACCATCATAAATGGCAGAAAGTTCCCTTTATCTCACCAGCCGGCATTTGCATTCTCCATTTTATCCTTCACCTATCTTACTGCCCATCTTTGCACCTTCATCAGCTCCCACACCTCCAATTACACGTATGGGTACCACTCTGCTGCCTTTGTATATAAAACACAGTCATCGGCAAACAATCTTATTTTGCTTCTCACCTCCATGCCCATGTCATTGCCATAGTAAAAATAAAATAATAGGTAGCCCAAAATGCTTGTCTGTGGCACACCGGACTTAACCTCTCTGTTTCTGCCCCTTGAGGAAGTCTTCAGTCCATCTCGCTACAACCTTGTCTACCAGAAATTAGTCAACTTTCCACATTAACACCCTATTAGGTACCATATTGAATGCTTTCTCAAGAGTCGGTGAAGCAGGTGTCCACCTGCTGCTCCTCATCAATTGCTTGTACCAAGTCCTCCTTAAGCCTAGCCAGCTGTGTTTCACAGTAATAACCCTTTCAAAATCCGTGTTGAAAATCCTGGAACCAGTTCATCTTATTCATAACCTGCACTACATACTGGACCACAAGTTTCTGATTTGATTTCATTTAATTTTTTAGCATTTTTTATGTGACATGTGTTTGGATTTGTCAAATTGGGAGTTTGTACATGTTTCACAAAGTAGGAAATTTACAGAAGTTTACGACATTCAATTGGTAGACAAACACAATATGAGGTTATAGCCAACACAATAATATTACAATTACAATTCCAGACAGTCAAAGAACTTGCAGTCAAAAATATTGAGGATTACATCACAGGAACCTAAGAAAATAGAGTCTAACAATTAGCAACAATTCAAATAACTATGAAATTTTATTGTATCAAAAATATAAACTAACAAATAGCAACAATACGCATAATTATGAAATTTGAATACAAAGAAAATATAAACTAACAAATAGCAACAATACAATTCATTATGAAATTTAACTACAACAGTGCAATTCAGCACCCTTACGTGATAAAATAAGTTTCTATTTTTAGGTCGGCTTAAAAAGCATCCACCGAATAAAATGCTTTATTTAGTAGGTACAGCTTTAGTTGCTTTTTAAAATAGTCACGTGTGCATGTTTTATGTATATTTAATAAAAAGGAAGGAAGATAATTGATAAATTTAATTTCATTTTAATATGGACTTCTTTCAAATAAAACAGTTCTATAGGAGAAGTAGTGTAGTTTCATATTATTTCATGTGTTATGAGTATGTATAATATTGTTAGTGTAGTATTTTATATTTTTTGTTGCAAATAAAATTATGTGATAGTCTAAATGTATTATGATGGTAGTGTCAATATTAAAAATTGTTGAAAAGGTGGTTTACATGTAGTTTTATGCTTTGCACCAGCTAACTTACAATTCTTATAATTTTTTTCTGTACAAAAATTTTTCTCCAGTTTGGTGAGCTGCCCCATAGAATCAGGCCATATTTTAGGATAGACTGTACATTGGCATAGTAAAGAGAAAGTACAGTAGCATCCGAGCATAACTTTTTTTATAGAATATATAGCAAAACATACGGAACTTAATTTTACACTGAGCATCTGTGTGTGTTGTTTCCAATTTAAATTTTGAGCAATAAAATTCACCTAGTAGTTTAGTGTTATTGGTTGCTGTAAGAATATCACCATTCACCGTAATTTCCAAATTTGTAAACTGCTCGAAAGGGTATATAGGCTACTGGTGTTTTTGTATGAGAAGAACATAAATTTTGATTTGGAGACATTCAGCGACAGTTTATTTGTGAGAAACCATGATTCCATTTCCAGAACAGCAGTTCTTACATTCTCACAGAGCTGGTTTATATTGTTTTGTGTTATTAGAAGTGATGTATCATCTGCAAACATTACTTCTTCATCATGAGATAAGCATAAAGGGAAGTCATTCATGTAAATTAGAAATATTAGCCTATGGGGCCCAAAATTGACCCTTGGGGAACACCAACAGTAATATTCACAGTAGAAGACGTATAGGTAATGCTATGATTTTTGTTATTGAGAGGAGTTAGTTTAGTAAATTGGGTTCTGTTTTTTAAGTATGAGCTAAACATTGTTTTCTTTATTTGTATATCTTACTTGTACATTATTGTAACAGAATGTCAGGGTTGACATAGTCAAAAGCCTTCGACAAGTCAACAAAAATACCAGCAACAAATAATTTCTTATCTGGAGCCTTAGTTGCTTTACTGACAAATGTGTATAAAGCATGACTGGATTTGTTTGTATGGACATACTCCATTGCAAAATAAATGACTGTCACAAGAAAACTAAAAATAAAAATAAGACAAGAAAACATAAATAAGCAGAGTATGCTTTAGTCATCAGGATACATACACAACATTAAATTCCAAAACTGGAATATGGTCAGATAAAACAAGGAACAAACAGAAAATAAAAGAAATTTCGTCTCATCGTTGTGTTGCATGTCAACTTAGGTTTTTTATATTTTTGTTATTTCTTTTATTTTCTGTTTGTTCCTTGTTTTATCTGACCATATTCCAGTTTTGGAATTTAATGTTGTGTATGTATCCTGATGACTAAAGCATACTCGGCTTATTTATGTTTTCTTGTCTTATTTTTACTTTTAGTTTTCTTGTGACAGTCATTTATTTCGCAATGGAGTATGTCCATACAA
>PNEQ01070779.1:0-14426 GCA_003012365.1 Medauroidea extradentata
ACATGCATACATACCAACATGCATACATACCAACATGCATACATACCAACATGCATACATACCAACATGCATACATACCAACATGCATACATACCAACATGCATAGATACCAACATGCATACATACATAGATACCAACATGCATACATACATAGATACCTACATACATACATAGATACCAACATGCATACATACCAACATGCATACATACCAACGTGCATACATACCAACATGCATACATACCAACATGCATACATACAATTTTATATGTGTAGATAATTATTATAATTGCTGATTAATTTGTTAAGTAATTATTTAGATAATGTGCACCCCCCCCCCTCATCCTCGATGAAGAAAGTTATGAAACACGCTATGCCAATGGCTGCGGCACGTCATGTTCATGATGTGCCGTTCCGCGCCAGGGAACGCAATCACGTGTCTTTTCGCGGCCGGTTTTTTTCGTTACCTGTTTTTTTCCCATAATGCAAGTATTCCTGCTGTATTGTAGCCAAGGCCGACCACTTGCCTGTGTTCATGGTTGGTGTGTTGGTAGCTGGTAATGTGTATGCATCTATACTGTGTTTCATTTAACTTGAGTCACATTCGACACTTCTGAGAAAGTATAACTGTTTCATTTACGTTAAGTAATGTCAGCCACAAGGCGAGACGAATGTAGTCAACGTGCGGTGTGACGAACGTCTCGGGTTCATTTCAGAACTAACAACGGTCACTGGCGTTGCATTAAACATGTATAACAGGCAAAGAAACTTCTTTCAGATATGTCAAACTGTACCTACGATAGACGAAACAGACTATTATACAGGCTGTCCAGAAACAAAGTTATAATAATCACTCCGCGCCAGTCCTGGGCTAGATGAAGAAGAAAATGTTAGTGGGGAAATGTTGTACGTCGACATTTGGCAACACTGCTAGGACAGTCCACTCTTCGCTCCACGTACAGGTAGTATTTTATGTATGTTACGTCGAGTAAACGTAAAATCATGTTTGGAGTGCTCGGGATTATAACTTCTACCCATAATATGCAGGTCAGAACACTAGCAGTAAGATATCTATGGAGCGAAAGGAGGGGGACTAACTAGAACTGTGTTGCCACATTGTGCGTGTAAAATGTCATCGGGCAACATTTTGTCACTAACATTTTCGTCTCCAATTTAGCCCATAATTCGCGTGGTGGTTTATTACGCGGTTGTTTGTGGACAGCTGTGTGTGTGAGATCAGTTTCACTCCCTAGTCCTCAAGTAAGCCTTCAATAACTCATACTCTATGGAGGAAACATTGCCAACGACACGTCTCGGAACACAAAATCTCACAAGAGTAGGGTAGGTAAACATACGAATATAGTACTCCATTCATGTAAGTTTGGATAAATCTGACTGCAACTTATGGGTACCATAGTAATTTTTAATATTTTGTTATTTGTGTCAATACACAAGTCAAACTTTGCAGTACAAGTGCTGAAATTGACATCTCAGATTAATTTTAAAGCTAAAAATGTCTTGCAATGTGCAACGAACCACAAAATAAATTATTGCCCATAAGTTGCTACAGGCTATTCACTATATACTGAGCACTCGGCAGAACTTGTAATTAACTAAAAAATATGTTTTATATGGCCACCAGATGTTAACATTTGAGTGCGTTGAAACGTTTACGTTGGTTTTTAGTTACACGGAAGTTTTCATATGAAAAAAAAAAAAAGAAGGCTGGCTGCAAAACGGCTGGAAGAAAACTTTCTGCACTGCTCACTTTATCGTGGACGGCCTATATCACATTTATCCAACCTGATATGAAATATAGTTGACGAGGAGTGTGCTCGAGGGCAGAGTGTCGCACCCTGCATGCGGTCTTATCACTGGGTGCCTGTCTTGTAGGAATCTGCTTGCCACGGAGTATGCCATCAAGTAATGTTAATTCTTCCACATAATGATAAGATCAATGTAAGAAAAGTTCGGCACAGGGAAAGTTGCTGCCGCGTGAGCGTTCGTATCGGCAAGAGAGTAAACTGATGACGGAGCTTCCGTGAATTTGTAGGTACATGAATTTGATAGTTTCAAAACCAAACTTGTTTTGTTTTCCACCTTAAAACTAATTTAAATGGCAGCTCCGTTTGGCAAGACTTGATAAATTAAACTTTGCTACGGTTAGAACCGCTAGTGCTAGCAGTGCAACTAACGGCAGAATTTTTCCCTGGGCCAAACTCTCTCATAAAACAAGTTCTCTTCTTGGCCTGTAGTAGAATTAAGACTCTGTTTCAGTCGTCGTATTAAATTTTATTTATATGTTTTTTTTTTTTTTTTAATTCTGAGAAGAAAAGTGTAAATCGTCAACTATACCGCAAATTCTATTTACCTTGAGCTACAATACAAGCTTGGGAATTGAGCTAGTAGTTAGGTCGCAATTTGTCGGGCAAATTATGAATATAAAAAAATTTGCCAGACACATTGCGGCGTAATTATATGTCTAACAGCTAAGTTGTAAGGTCTGTACTGTAGCGAAAAGCAAATAGAATTTGAGGTATAATCGCATATTTAACGTTTATCTTCTTAGAATTAAAAAAAAAAAAAATTCTATACGGCGATTGAAACCGAGCCTTGAGCTTTATGAGGTGAGGCCTTACAATAGAGTTGTGCCGTAATGAGAATAACGAGGTAAACGGGAGATCTCTGAGAAAACCCGCCGACCAGCGACATTATCCGGCTCGATTCTGTCACGTGAAAATCCAGGACCCTGCAGGTGATAGTCCGGGTTGGCATGGAGGGAGGCGAGTAGTCTAACCACTACACTGCAGCCCCATGTAGGGTAGGTAACACAGCATCTCAGCTTCCTATTTACAAAATGTAACCAGAGTAAAGTTTACCCGTGACCACATGGTCACCTGGTAGCTTCTCGATCAACTCCTTACTGTGATCTCGAGCAAAGGTAACCGGCGCGGCGGCTGTTAGAAGATGAAATGTTGCTACTCGCAGGGGGGGGGGGGGGAAATCACGTAACAAATTGTAACTGAATGCACAGTATCCAAACTATTGAAGAAACTAACACGAAAATAAGAAAATAATAATTGTACGTATTTCAGCTTAGATGTAACAGCTAAATGGAAAGAAGGAGAACGCTGCATATAAATTTCTCGATAACCAAATATCTCTGATGTCAAGCAAATTGTGAAAAATTTTGTGTTTGTAAATATCTTCCGGTTTTGGCAATCCAATGTTTTTTTTCTGTAATCTAGTAATAGTAAATAACTTCAGGGTCAATTATGTCACTTCGGAATAGAATAGGCTAAAGGTCAGCTCTGTATTAGATGACATAAACTCACTGAAACGGTTGTAATGTTAATACTTGTAATGTTTGTATTTGTAATATTTTTTTGTTAAGGTAATTCAATTTTTTTTCTTTAGGCAATTTATGTTAAGGTAGTTAACTTTAAGGCAAATTTTGTTCTTTGATTTATTTATTTCTTTAAGGCAAATGTTATCACAATCTTTTTTTTTTTTTTTTTATTTATTTCGTTCTTTGCAAGTGTAAATTATATGATGCAATGTATCACGTATTTGTTGCAATCCGGTCCATGGATGAACTATACGTCGGTAAATAAATGAAAGAAATAAAATAGAACGTGTATTTGTGAAAGGTAAATGAAATCACGTGTTAAAATGTTCTACGGGCTTCACATTTAGCAAAATAAATATTTAACCTTGTACAAAATATGTATAGATTAATTATTAATTTTGTTTCCGCTTTATCAAAACACTGAACAGCGTTACAGGCGTTTGTCAGGATTTTTTTTTAGTTGTAGAATGTGATGGTTTAAGGTACCTTTGATAACAGATCATCTATTTTTTTTCTCGAAAGCTGAATACATCAACTGGATTTGTTTGAATAAGTGTACATTTCTTATGTAATTGTTTCCCCCAAATTATTCAACAGCAAACAAATATTAACTTGTTGGGAGTTATGTCATAAGAAAGTCGCAAGAAAGTTGTTAAAAAAAAAAAAAAAAAGGTTTTGTAGAACCTATAGGCTTTGTTATTGGGTAAAATGTTTATTCTAAACGCAAGGCCGCATTGCAGATGTCCATAGTATTGGCTGGTCACAATAAAATAAAGCATTTTTTTTAAATCCGTACTTATTTTTCACATCAGCAAGTTTTTAATTTTCCCACCAAAATTTTTGTTTGAACGGTACACAGGAAATTACATTATACTATCTTTATTTAAAAGTTAACACATGATAACACAAAAGGGTTTTTTTGTTATGCTTGTTGGAAAGGGCTATTGGCCACTCCCGGTAGTTTTGCAGTGATTAAAAAAAGATAAAAGAAAGTAACATTATTTTCGTATCGAAGAATACGTACTGTTTCGTCGCCAGCATAATTTGTATCAATTTTTTACAACTAATTAACCTAAAATTTTCAGATTTTTGCACTTGGAAGTACTACCAATTTCGCTAGGAAAATGAACCGAAACCAAGCAATTTTTATGGGAGCGGACGGTGTATTATTTTGCAAAACGCATGCATAAAAATTGTGCATAGTATGACAGTCTTGGTTTTTTTTAATAAGCATTCGGTTAAAACGGTTTTTGAGATTTTTGCACCTGTTTGAAACAAAATATCCTACCATGGCCTAAGTGCATGTTTAGTCATGAACAGTCTATAGTTGTAAATAAGGTTGTAGTAATAATGTCGTCCTACCATAAGGAGTGAGTGACCACTTAAAATAATCTTTTAAAAATTTTGAAAATGTTACTTATCCCAGGCGAATAAAAAAAATACGCAACTGGCTTGATTGTAAAGTAGCTACGACACAACGAACGAGAGTCTTGGTAGGTAAAGAACAAACAAAAATCAGTCGACACAGGGAATGTGACGCAAGGGACAGCATAAGTCCCCCCTCCCATATTATTAAATGCAGAGATAATGTGCACTTTTAGGCTGTCATATTTTTTTTTAAATGTTGGCTGCGTTTGTATATCTCTGATCTCGCCAATCCTGGATATCAATAACGTTGTCTTTACGTGCACTTTAACACTGGAAAATTAAATTTCACAGCAACATCATCATGGTTGAATGGAAAGCTAGAAGAGCCCATAGATTTTAAATTATAAAGCATTTATATTTATGCTGCACTATGTGCCAATTGTAAAAATATGTATTAAACGTATTGTTCAACTTTTAATCACTTAAAGGAATATATATTTGTGGTCCTATATCCTGTTATAAATATTGACAGTATAGGACTGAAATATTTTTTTTTTTTGCGGGACAGTTTCAAATGTGAAAAAGTTATCATGTTTGATTGATACCTTTCAATTGACGCATGCGTAACTCCGTCTATTTTTAAAATCCAGAAAGTGAGGCCCCTCCTGGAATGTTTGGCTCGGGGCTTGTTTTGACAAACCCCCCCCCCTTCCCCCTCCTAGACGTCGCTCTGAGCCTACACACGAACAGCGATGGCAGCGCGTCCTAGTGGGAAGAGATGTATGTGTGATGCTGGGAGGGGAGGGAAGATAGGCGGTGACCTTGTGATGTGACCTTGACCGCGACCAAGGTGGCTACGCGAGGTTGCTGCCTCAATGGTCGCGCCTCCTTGAGACACACCCGTCTCTTCTGTCCTGCCTCTTCTACAACTATGGTCCCTCTTCTACTGGTCTCTATATGGCCCTTCCCCTCCTCCACACACCCCCTCCTACTACCACCTGTAAGGATTCTGCTGTCGCGAGGCGTGCATTCATTGAGCTCTTAGTTTATTTTAAAGTAATATTAAACAAAAAAGAAATACTATAAAGTACTACATTTTTGTAATACAATTATTGTAAGTTTAAACTGTTAAATGCGGGGCGCATGCAATAGGTGGTGATGCATAAGTAGTTCACCTGAGTCGCTAACAATTGTATTGCACTGCAAGTGATATGAACCGTTGTTTAATTTTTCTCAACGAGAACTATTCTCTATACTCCTTACTACTATCTGTTATATAAACCCTACGTTTTTTGTTTTTATCTTGCAAGCATTATCTTAGGTAAATTATTTCGTATTTCATAGTGTGTTTAAAAAACTTCGTGTATATATTATTTTTAATATTAATGTTTGTATCCTATTTTTTAGTCTTGTGTATGTGAAATTTTGGTACCATGTGTTTTAAAACTTAGTACCTGTATAAAAAGTATTATTTGTTAAGAGTTAATTTTTGTTCAGGTTTTTCTTCTCTTGTATTCGATTGTCTTCATTTTATGTGCTATGTTTAAGGTTTAAATTCTACGCGGTGTATAGAAAATTGTTTATGTAAATAATTTGTTCTCACTTTTTTACCCTGTTAATATTGCAATGTCATCCAGGTTTCGAGCTCGTCTAGAAGTTTGTTTAAAATCGATTACAAAAATTTATACCGAACAGAGAGAAAAAAGCGTGTTTATGAAAACATTGTCTGTTAAAGACATTGTCTCCTTTCTCCAACAAACCAATCTTTTCTTTCTCTCTTCTAACTTCCTGGTGCGTCATGTCTAGTGGAGTGAGATACACGTCTTAGTTTTAAAAATCTGAGTTTGTGTGCGTCCCAAATAACGTTCAACGTGCTGACAATGTCAAGGCATAAGAATTTTTTTTATGTATGTTATTATTTATGAATTAATACGAAATAAAAATTTTAGTTAAGTATGTATTATATGTATAATATTTGGACTCGCGGTAGTAATTACACAGAAATTCGACTTCTGAATCGTGTGATGTCGGTAGTCTGATTGAAGTAAGGAAAACCATATTTCACCAATAAAACTGTCTCAACCTTCTGATGTCATGCCGTTTACTGTGTTTACATCTGCTGGGCTGTGTGTTGTGCTCACTTTTGGAAAATAATAAATGGTCTCTTGGACGGCTGGATAAATTGAAAACTTTCCTAGCATTTTTTTTGTAAACTTGCGTTTTTTTTCGACTAGAGCGGAGAAACGGAAGGCAGTTAGGATAGGGGAACAGTACAAAATTTATTTATCTTCCATCTCTCTCTCTCTCTCTCACTCACTCATTGACCTTCTCTATTTATAAGTAGGGACTGGAAAATTTCGCGAGTTCAATGACCTGCAGGCTAGAATCCATTGTAGTATGCATACTCAAACCCCTACTATTTGTCCACTAGCTGCTACTCAGTGGAACAGCAAACAATGAACGAATAGACGTGGCTTGAATATGCACAGTATAATGGATTCTAGCCTGCAAGTAAAGTCCCTAGTTATATGTAAGTCGGTATAAAATTGTTTGTTGTTGCACATATGGATCTTGTGGCAGCACAGTGCACTTTTTAAAAGTAGACAATTCTGAGACTTTATACTATGTGTTGTATTGACACAAACAACAGTAAAAATGTGGGATTGTTATACGCAGGTTTTTCCAGAGTTGTGTTAGTAGGACTGTATATCTCGCTGTCATTAGACACACCACGGTTGGGTCTGACAGGAAACAAGTTAGGAGCCGTCAGTGGCCACTAGCTACAAACTGGAGAGATTTCGTGAAGCTATATTGATAATGGTAATAAATATAGGAGGGCCGGGATTCGAGGCCGGTTCCTTGATAATGCAACGCGCCACCTCACTCCGTATTTCATATACAGTTGTCAATATTGTTGCGTTGCGGTATTTCACGTGATGTACATTTGTTTTTACTATTATTATTATTATTAAGGGCGCTGCCTACATCAATTTTCATTTTTTCAGTTTGGTAAGTCAGTTGGTTTTAGTGTCGTTCTTAAAACCGTATAACATGCAAATTTTGATTTTGTCTAGCCTATAGGCCTATGTAAAAACTGTGAGATGAAAATTTCATAAGAGCAAAATCTAGTCGCATTTTGTGTTTAAATAAGAAAAAAAATAAATACCTGTTACAAACAAAAAAAAATTAAATCCTTGTTATAAGAATTGCTGTAGATCGTGCCCTTAAGGCTCGGAATCAGTTGTCATATTGAATTATCGTATTGTTCGCTCTTATGAAATTGTGAGAAGAAAAATGTGAAATTTGTTATTATAATATCAATTCTATAACGATGTTAACTCGTAATTAGTCGATCAATTTAAGGATATAAAAAATTGCTCGACTAATTACGGCTTAAATATACGTTAAAAGTTCAACTGCGATTATTTTATTGTGGCGCAAGGTAAATATAATTAATATTACAGTAACAAATTTCACATTTTTCTTCTCATAATTTCATAAGAGCGACAAATAAAATAATTCAATATGGCTGCCGAGCCCCAATGTCTCGTCGACAGCGAGGACATTAGAGACGGGGACACACGACTTGGTACAATAACAGCAGCTGGGAGAGGAATCGGCCATGGCCTATGGTAAGGAACAATCCCAGCATTCGCCTGGAGTGATTTATCATACCAAGACGGCTGCGGATAGAACCCTGGTCCTTCTGAATGCGAGTCCAGTTTGTTACCGTTGCTCAACCTTGCTTGGTTTCATATGCTGTTAACGTTATGTAATATCATTCACAATATTGAATACGAAGTTTACTGCACATACGTTTCAATAAACTGATCGGGTTCATTTGAACTGTGTTATGGGTACATGTTCTTACTATGCGTCAGGTTTTAGTTATTAGTGAAACATATGCTTTAAGATTTTAGACAGGAAACAGTCTTACAGAAATTATTAGTCCTAACTCAGCAAGATGTAAGAGTAAAGTACTTTTGCAAGACTGATTAACAGGTGGAAAATACCTTGCACATATCTAACAATTTGTACGTGGTCGGTTTATGGCTAACACCGTCCAATTTAGAACAACAAAATACCAATCGCCATATTGCATCAAGCATGTAGAACACATACAAATTCATCTCGGGTCCGTCAAGTTATGTGAAACAAAGTGTGAAAGTAAATTATTCAAGGGCTCCTGCCTGAAGGTGTTTTATACGTTGAAGGTTCAGAAGAGAAGGAACAGTAAGGGCTATATTTACACGTACGAGTAGTGCGCCGTTGCTCCTAAGCGCAATGCACTATCCTGGTGCGCGGTGTTTCATTTGTATCGATGCAGTTGTGGATTTCAAACTGGCGACCCTTTCATTTTATTGGTGATTAAGTCATGTCAAAGTACATTGTAGAACCCTGGATTAGTTTCGTATCAGTCTGAGCGACAGATTTTGTGATACAGATGTACGAAAAGGCTGTTTTTAGCCATGTTGGATGTCTTGGTACTCGTATTTCCAATGCATGAGAAGTTTTGAATGTACTGTCAGATGTGGGTGCTTTGACCGTAGGGGTAACATTGACTGAGTCAAAATATTTGTTTGGGACTATTTAATGATTAAATAAAATATGTACGTATAGATAAGTATTAAAACCCTTCTGTTTGATCCATGCGAATAAAGTTTGTCATGACTATACCAAATCGCATCAAATAAAATAATTTTAGTTGGCCAATGTTACCCCTGCAGTCAAACTACCCACATTTTACGGCACTTGGGAGTTCTCTGATAAAATTTTCTAGTCATTGTAAACACGTAAGGTTCGAAAATATAAATGAGTATTTCCAACTCGCTGGAAGGGCGATGTTGACCGGCTCATCTTGTGTGATATCACCTCTATAGCAAGACACTGACACGGCGTGCAGTGGTATCGTAGATCAATCGCCTGACTGACACTTTCAATGATGACCCTATCTTTTTATTACTGGAAAGTTTCAAGCGTAGTCCATTGCATGTTTCTACAGTAGTTTCACACGAATCCCGTATTTTCTTCAGGCATAACACGTTGAAAAAGTTGTTCTCGGTCGTTTTAAGGGGCTCCGAAACAATTTTTCTAATTGATGTGATGTTTTAGAACTACCTTTCTGTCATCATTTGAAGTGTGTGTATGTTTTTTTTTTTTTTTTTTTACATTGACGCAATGGGCACGTGTGGAATAGTTTCATTTAAAAAAAAAACGTGTTTCCTAATACATTGGAAGACATTTTATGTGCGTGATAGGCGCGCACTTAAGGCTGGGTTTCAGTTTCCATATTGCATTTTATTATTTTTCGCTATTTTGGAATTCTGATAAGAAAAATGTTAAATCGGGGACTATACAGCAAATTCTATTTACTTTGCGCTACAATATAAGCATGGAAATTGAGATAGTAATGTATATTTAGGTCGCAATCGGTTTAGCAAATTGTAAGTATAAAAAAAATTGCCACACACATTTTGCGGCTTAATTATATGTTGACAGCTAAATCGCAAGGTCTCTACTGTGGCATAATATTAATAGAATTTGAGGTATAATCGCATATTTAACAATTTTCATATTAGAATTTTAAATAAGTGATACATACTAAAATTCAGTGTGGCGACTGTATTCCTGCTGGCTGTGGGTCAGTGGTAAGTTAACCTCGCAGGGGTGTGTTGACGCAAGTCCCCCAGGGCGCACGAGCCAAGGAAGATTGCTACATGTTGGCTGACGTGTCTGAGCCTAACCACCGGCAGTAAGTCGACTTTTTTTTACAAGTGCATCTTGTTTTCGTGAAAGAAAATTCGTGGTTACGAGTGCAATCAGGTCCGCGGTGTCGCAACACGTGCACGAGAGTGTTCGCTGGGGAAAAAAAAATTGAAAGTCCTTCGAACGGGCCTTGCAGCAGCAACAGGTCGTAGACTATGTTGCGGGGGGGGGGGGAGGTGGTGTTCAAGGTGAGGTGGTTGTTTTGAAACTGCGCTGTGTTGCCGTGTCACGAACACGTTCCTAGCGAATGCTGCACTTAAGTCTTATATAGTCCATTCACAACTAAGTAAGCTCCTTTTTACACTTTTATTTACCACCAATCTTATTTTTATTGCGGTCGTAAACGTTAAATTTTGCAAACAAAAGAATTTGTAAACTGTCGTTATTAGTTACGCGCTTCAAATGCGTAGCAATGTGTTCGTAAGTACTTATTTTTTATGAACCTATCCCGCGTGCCAATTGTGCCAATGTACGAAAAGCAGGAAACAAACACTTCCCACGGGATATTATTGTTAATACAACATGCTCGTTAAGCACACTGTTTCGAAGCCATCCGACGCAGCTAAAAACTCTCTTCTCTGGTGTATTTCTGAACGTACTAACCGGATGTGTGTGAAACTGGGGTAAAACGTGACCTGAACTTCGCTACAAGACTTTTCACCAGTATAATTAAATGATCTCCGCTCTAAATCAAACAGTAAAACTGCATCGGCGGGAATCTAGCACGTTGTTCAGCGCTTGGCTCGTTGAGACGATGCGGCATTTGATCTGCTCCTAAAGGACACCCTTATAGCTGCGTCATTTCTGAGCCTCGACTCGTAGGTAGGCGATGTCCCTTACAATATGAATAAATATAGAAATAAAGCGAATATATTACGTTACCGTAGACAGCTTACACGGTGCTCTTGTAGACTGAGAGTCAGACATTTCTCAGTGAAAACTGTTGCCCGCAATCGGCCCAGGAGAATGCTGGAATGATTACTAACATAGGCTATAGCCGATTCTTCTCTCAGTTCTTTCATTCTGTCGAGTTGTGTCTCACCGTCACCAGGGGCGTAGTCAGGTTTTTTGTTCTGTAGGTGGAGGGGGGATACCAACTTGAGAATTTCACAACATAATAAGGGGCCACCGATCACACGTCACGAAGCGGGGGCCATCCCCCGTAAAAATGTCTGTTTCATTGAGCAACATAATGTAATTTAAGCAGTTTTTGTACCTAAATTGTGAATATAACACTGCTAATTTTATTTTCAAGCAGTTTATTTTCATTTGAGGGGAAGGGGGGAGAATATCACAATGTCTCCTCCCCTTGGCTACGCCAATGACCGTTACTAATGACTTTTGCTGTCGACGAGATGTAGTGTCCACTCACCTATGTGTTGAAGGACGCAACTTGTGCCATCACCGTGATTTACCTAATACTGGCAAATATCTCTTCATAAATATTTGCGTTTGAATGTTTAACCCGAGAAACTACAATTTAAGATGATACTTACTGTAGTGGAGATCTGGTTTATTTAAAATGTTTATTAAAAATTCAAGTGCAGATGTTACGTGAACCATAATGTTCAGTCAACTAGTTTCGCTTTTGACTTCAGCAGGAGTACCAACATGGCCATTTTATGATAATGAAAGGCCCGGGACAGAATAAATATGAGCCCTCGTATACCTACCGTACATGTTGACTGTTTGTTCACAGCTGTGAAGTTGCCAGTCTTGGATATCAGTGACGTTGTCTGTGAAAGTATTGGTTACAACTTCACTTGCATTTCTTTCTGTCAGGTTGTTAATTGTAATGAAATGCGAAACAAGGAAACATTTCTAGACTATTACCAGGAATGCAGTATCTAAATATGAAAGACGACTGATGTGTAACAAAACTAACTGATTAACTTGTTATTGTCGCACCAGATATGTTGAACATGTACTTTACCCTTAAAATTATATTTCACAACAACCGTCTCGGTTCAATGGTAACTTTAGTAAAGCCAATTCGTTAAAAATTATAAATTGTTTATATTTTTAATCCAAAAGTGAGGCCCCGCAGAATGTGAGGCCTGAGATAAATGGCCCCTCTCCCTTTCTAGGCGTGGTACTGCGTACCACTGTTGCTTATCATGCGTTCAGATAAAATGTTTTCTACTTAGTGCTAAACAACATGGCTTTAAGGGCGCGGTTCACATCAGTTTTCAACGTCTTTATTTATTTTTATATTTGTACCAAATTTTTTTCTTATTTTAGACATAAATTGCGATTAAATCTTCCTCTTAGGAAATTTTTGTATCTCTCATAGTTGTTGCGTAATGAGTCGTAAACGACAAAATTTGCACTTTACGGTTTTAAGTACGCCACTAAAACCAACTGACATACCAAACCGACAAAATTCACAGCGTATAACAATGTTGTAGGCTATGATTTGACATATATAAAACAAAAAATATAATACTTTTGTATTTAATAAAAAATGCTGAATTTTGAAATGAAAATTAAAAAAAAAATATCAAATTTTTTTTAGAACTACAAAAAATATATTATTTTGTTTTTATATGTGTCAAATCATAGCCTATAACTTTGTTGTCCAGTGTGAATTTTTTCAGTTTGGTATGGCAGTTGGTTTTAGTGGCGTACTTAAAACCGTAAAGTGCAAATCTAGACGTTTACGACTCATTACGCAAAAACTATGAGAGCTACAAAAATTTCCTAACAGGAAGATTTAATCACAATTTATGTATAAAATAAGAAAAAATGTCTGGTACAAATATAAGAATAAATAAAGACGTTGGAAACTGAGGTGAACGCGCCCTTAATTGTCCGCGGGCTACAAACAAGCATAGGGTTGAAGATACTGGTCTTACATTTATCTAGTTTGTTATATACTAGCTTTATCGAAGACATTCAAACATCTTAAGTTTTTCCAGTTCGAGATAATAGCTTCCGATACCTGTTTACATAGTTATGTAATAATTGCCTTTTTTATTCTACAACTGCTGATGGAAGATAAGATATAAAGTCTTATTCTCTTCATGCAAAAGTCAGTGGATTTCAAGCTAGTAGTGAATATGTAAGGAAATGAAAGTGTGATGCAGGCTGTTATGTTCGGAAATGGCGATATACCCTTTTGATTATACAGTAGATGTGCGAAGTTGGTATACAGGTGTCCAGAAACATGATAAACATAACACGCGATTCCTTGGCTGAATTGGAGAAGAAAATGAGTGGCAAAATGTTTTACGATGACATTTTATATACACAACGTGGTAACATATCACTGTAGTTAGACCCCTCTTGCGCTCCACAGATATCTTGCGTATCTCTGACCTGCATATTATGGATGCAGGTAAAAATCCCGTTTACTTGACGTAACATACATAAAATATCTGGAAGTTGAGCGCAAGAGGGGACTATCTCCACGCAGTGTTGCCACATTGCGCATGTAAAATGTTGTACAATTTACTACTAACATTTTCAATTTAACCTAGGATTCGAGTAGTGTGTTTATTATGCGGATGTTTGTGGACACCCTGTATACACGGTGTAAACGATAAGTGTTTACAACTGTGTACATACAGTTTCGTACAGGGCTCAGAGACGAGCAGTTTGATATAGGACACTGGTGGTTAATAAGAACGGGAAATATAATTCATTCAGTGTTTTTTTGTAATTTGTGGTATTGTGACATGTGAAACTTGTGTTGAAAAATAAAGCAATGACAGAGTTTCTTGCCAGATATTTTTGATTGTGAACCAGTTAGATTCAGCTGACCAGCAGTTTGAGTATAGGCGGAGCGCACTGCACGCGTGTGTTAGCACACGTTCACTCTATTGTTTTAAGCTGCCACTCTATGATTTGAAACTGTGACACAATGATTTGAAACCGTGACACAATGATTTGAAACCGTGACACAATGATTTGAAACAGTGACACAATGATTTGAAACCGTGACAC
>PNEQ01070780.1:0-14427 GCA_003012365.1 Medauroidea extradentata
ATATATATATATATATATATATATATATATATATATATATATATATATATATATATATATATATATATACATACATACATATACATAGATTGTGAATGAAATATATGTTTCTATAAATAAATGTGTATAATATCCTAATTAATTACGTATATATTTACGGGAGTAACAATTGGATTTGGATTATTTTAATTACAATTTTATGCCTCGTTCATTAGTGATACATAATAATTATTCACAAATATGACAATTCATTGCTGCCAAATATTTCTTTCTTTCTTCATTAGTTAGTGAAATCATGGGTATTTCATTTTTGTATATACATTTTTTATTTTTATATTCTTTAATTAACATTTTCACAAATACTGTTGATGCATCTACTCCTTCCTTTGTAATCATTTTAAACTTATTTTTATAGTAAGAAATACTAAGTGACTCATGGTTTTTTTTTTTTTGTATTTTAATTATTAGGATTTCATTCACAAGTATCTATTGTTTAATATACATTCAAAATCAGAGTAGATAACAAAATAAACTTTTAATGAATGATTAATATATTACTTTCTTCGTTTGGTAATTCTACCCCAACAGCGTTATGGTTTTTCATGTCACTTAATTTATATTCACAATAAAAATGTTGTAGACATTTATCGCAAGATATTTTTGCTAACGATTTTTTGAAAGTTGCAAACCAACAAACTAAGAAAAATTTTTTATCCAACAATACTCATCAATATTTTCAATTTTAATATACAATATATTAATATGTTTGTCAGTTTTATTTTTGTAATAATTATTGGGTAACAAATACATAATCCTTATCTTCCTTTATTCCTTCATACGCATATACGTTAATTGAAATATTAGTTCTTTTTTTTTTCAAATCAAATAGTTTAATTTTATCTAATTGCATTGTAAATTCAAAATCATTCTATATCATTATATTCATGTTCACATTGTTTGTATTAGGTTACACTTTGTGGATCTTGTTTCGTAGGATGAATTGCGGATAAAATTGATCATAAGAAACATTTTTGATCATTATTTTTTACATTTATCTTCAATATTTTTGTGGAAAATCAACATAAGAAAATCCATTTAGTGGATTAAATTTATTTATTCTTAATTCTAACACGATTACTTCATTTAGTATCCAGTTAGATCCTTTTGATTCAAGTTCTTGCAATTCAGCTAACATTTTATATTTACTTCTTTCATAAAATTCTTCTAAACCAGTTGTATAAAGAAATCATTTTAAGTTTTTCATTGTTGTATTTTGATATTTTTCGTTATTTGGTCCTCTCTTACATTGAGCGGAAAATTATAAATTAATTTTGAAATTATTTTGCTCTAACTACTCTTAAATTTGGTTACTTGCAATTTGATTCATGTTATTAAAAAATGTTGTAGGACCTATTATATTATTTATAGGAATAATATTGTAAGTGTTAAATATATTTTCAAAAGCTGTATATTTTTTATACATTTCATAGTCATCATACTCATCTTCAAATTTGTTCATTTTATTTGCTGCTTCACCATATTTTTTACTTCTTTCGTGATTTTTGTATGACTCATTGCATTCTATGCCGCAAATTTCACATTTTACAATAACTTTCTCACGTTTATTTTTTAAATTATTTTCTGAATTATTTCTTTTATCTAGTGGTGGAAGTCCTTTATGAATTATACTTTTTCGTGACTTTATATTATTTTGTTTATATACGATATCACATTTTACACATTTAACCATTTTATTATTTTTATGTTTTTTAGAATCTAATTATTTTTGTTCGAGTGATGGTTTATACTATGTACATTTTTCGTATTTAATTTGTTTCTCTCGCAACCTTTTAAAAAAATTGTTTTTAAATACAAATACATACCAAACATTTTAAAACAGATGTTTGTAATTCACCTTGATAAGACATTGCGTTTGTGGTTCATTTTTGCTTCCATTTAATAGAGAAAAATTTTAATGACAAAACAAAAAATATTTTTTATTTCATTCATGCTGCTTTTTATTTTTAATTTACAACAATTTCATAAAAATATTAATTGATAAAGGATTATTACTTTTATTTCCATTTTTTATAAAAATAATGTATGTATGTCTAATTTTTCTATTTAATTCATCTGTTTCGTATTTCATCAATATTGTTTGCAAATTTATCAGCAGTAGTTAAATTCTTTAATGAAATTTTTGTATGATTGATTATAATCTACTTTCCAAATTTCTTATTTTACTATAACTTTTTCACGGTTAATTTTTGGTTTACTTCCTGAAATATTTTCTGAATAATTTGTTTACCTAACGGTGGAAGATCTCATTTAAATTTGCTTTCATCGTGACATTTTAAGTATTTTTGTTTATATTCCTTGCCACATTTTTCACATTTAACTATTACTTTTTTTAAAATTATTAATATCAAAATGTTTTTGTTCACGTGATGGATTATAATCTAAATTAACATTTTTCACACTTAATTTGTTTCTCTTTTGCAAAAATATCTTACTACACTTAAATTCATTCAACACATTGGTTACATCTCGATGTGATGTATTAGTTTGATTTCTATTATATCGTGAGTTCATTTCAAGAGATTTACTGTTGTTGCTGTCAGTGTTAATATTGGCATTCATTTAATTAGGGAAAAAAATTAACGACAAAGTAACTCTTTTTCTCGTTCAGTAAGAAATCAACATTTCTCAACAACTGCGAGAAATTCGGTCACAATATCGCTGGACAGGACGTGGCATATTGGTACGCGTGAATCTGCGGATATTTTCTAATAAATAATTCACAACAGCAATGAGTCTCGCTTTTGTTGCAAACTGATTTAAAATGACAAAACATGTTATTATTTCTATATAATTGAATTTTAAAAATGTTATTAAACATTTTTATTGCAAATCTATCGGTAGTGGTGAATATGAAATTATGTTAAAATTGAATGATTTTCCTACAATTTTGCGTGACAATTTTTTTCCTTCATTTAAATGTCACTGCATTCAAACCGGCACTATATAACATTAGGAACCAAGCTAGATGGCACAGTGAGAAGATATTGGACTATCTAAATGTATGGAACTGAGCGAGGTAGAGCAATGAGAAGGCATTGTGACTTTAAGAACCAAGCGCGGTTGTGCAGTGGGAAGAAACTGTACTAATTGACTTTAGGAATCGATCGAGGTAGCACAGTGGGAAGAAATTGGATAACATGACTTAGAAATGGAGCGAGGTAACACAGTGGGAAGAAATTGGATTACATGACTTAGGAATCGAGCGAGGTAGCGCAATGGGAAGATACTGGACTTTAGGAACCGAATGACGTATCGTAGTGGGAAGACATTGGACTATATTACTGAGGAATGAAGCGAGGTAGCACAGTGGGAAGAAATTGGACTATATGACTTAGGAATGGAACGAGGTAGCGCAATGGGAATAAACTGTACTATGTGACTTTATGATCCTTGTGAGGCAGCGGAGAGGGAAGTCTATGTGACTGCTTTTGTTAGGAGCCGGGCTTGTTTCATAGTCCTGCCATATTTATTTATGTTTCCCATGCTTTTCCAGAACCACTCCAGGCGAATGCTGATGGGGGTTTAAAACTGACAGGTGGATTTCTTTGTCTTTCCTTGCTTGTTCGAGCCATAGGTAAGTACCTGCGGAGTCAATTGATTTTTTTCCTGTTTTGATTAATTTGACTGTCAGACTTACATACAAATAAATTTCTGATTAAGTAGTTCTGTGGACTTTAAAGATTATTTCAAAAGAAAAGGCGTAAACTATCGTTAAAATTATTTCAGCAAGAAGGGCTAATAAAGCGAATCAAAATTAAAAAAAAAACTACACAGTTTATATTTTACTCAAAATGAAATAACATAACAGTTGTTAAAGTAAATATTAAACTTACAATCAAAATACAATCGGACCATAATCTGCAGCAACACATTTAAGATAAACGGATACGTAGGAATGCTTACACAATAGCCCAATGAATGTTTTCGAATATTTGAAAACTTTAAAACTTCTCTGTACTCTGACATAAATTCAGATGAATTCGTATGGAACGGACAGAGCCTGTACTCACATTACCACAGTGTTTACTTGCAATGTGTGCATATGTTGAACTTATCGCCGAGTAAATGGTGCACTACACAGCACCTTCCGGAAATATATGGACCACGAGAAAAAATGAAGAAGCAAGATAAATACTAACCCTGCCAGGATAACAGTTTCAAAACCAACAGAGTAATTGCTCAATTAACTGCCTTGTAGCTCACGTGGGAGTCGTGTCAGTCGATACCGTTGATTGGCGCGTTTCCTCGAGGATCTACCAATCTATCGCCCTTTCATTCCGGGGCTACCCTTTACCCACTCACTCGCCGCTCACAAACGCAGAAAACTTCTCTGTTATTAGATTTGGCTCAGTATCTCTTGATCCTAAATGTATTCTACCAAATACTGTTTTGGTCATCTTCTTGTATTCCACAACGCTATAGGAACTTTCGGTCTGCTTTTATATCCTCAAAAATTCTAGAAAATATAACTCGAAGACACCTTTTTTTTTTCTTGAGAATTGATTTCTGTAGCAATGTTTTCTTCGCCTCAGTGCAGAATGTAGTTACTGTCCGAAAGCGGTATATTTTAGTTAGAGCAAAATATATCCAACAAATATTATTTCGAACATCAATATCATTTATATTATTAACAATAATGGAATTTGGAATAGCCGGTCTCTTATAAAAACAAACTTTGAAAAATACCTTTAAAACCACAACGAAATAAAAAAGCACTAACAACACTTTCTTCAATAGAAAACACCTTAAGATTCAAAATAGCTAGATATATACTATCAGCCAGAGAATCTTTTTCAAACGTAATAATATTCTTGAATACTTTTCGTGGAAAGTATCTTATTCGACGATATCTTCTTCAATAGTATGGCATCCTAGTTGGAAATACTGTCCCAACTTCAAATTTCACTGGCAAACGAACTTCGAAACCCTCACATAACCTCTTAATTATACTCCAAACAGCAAAATTATAATCAAATTCTTCAAAAACAATTACGTCATAACCGTCGTTAAGATCGGCAAATCCAAATTTACCACAATCCGGATAAATGATGTTGATGTTCGAAATATTATTTGTTGGAAAAGGTTTGCTCAAAACAGTAATGTGGGAGCTTATACTGCGGTTGTAAATAGTATGCAATTTACAGTGATGTATTCAAGAAAGAAGGTTAAGTTTGAAATTGGTGATCAATTAATGTGTTACTGCCAGTTGGATCGAAGTATGGGTGTGATATTAGTTTCAACAAGGATGCCATACTATAGAACAGTGGCGGATTTAAGCACTTATTTTAGGGAGGGCGGAGAGTATGACTTAAGAAGTAAATATACGCACCCCACAAACCAAAAGAGTCCTGGGGAAAAATTTGTATTTGTAGGTTGCAAAATGGTGCTATTTCAGGAGTTTCCAAGCCAAAAATTTGAATATACTGCTTTCAAAAAATTGTTATATTTTTTACGATAAATTATGTTTGTAAAAGGAAAATTTTTGTTCTTATATAAAAAAATTTAGATTTGTAAGTGCAAAATGGGGCTATTTCAGGAGTTTCCAAGCCAAAAATTTGAATATACTACTTTAAAAAAATGGTTATATTTTTTTACGATAAATCATGCTTGTAAATGGAAATTTTTTCTGCTGATATGAAAAAATTCTGACGTGCCATGTGGTCACCACCCCAATTAATAAGAAGAAATAGCCATCTATTATAAGCAATTATAATAAATAACAGATATAATAATATGTTATGCGACGATTCATTCTTTTCGTCATCGTGTCAGGATGCCGATATTCTCTATATACAGAATTTTATTTAGGAAAAACAGAAATGTATATAATTTGTCTTTGTGGAAACAACAGGTGCAAGCGTCTGGGCCTTCTCGCCCCCACTAACGCTCATGTAACCCCCAAAATCTACCGGGCGGGAGGGGAGGAAAGCCAGCCTACTGTGTTTAAGATACAAATTTTAAATAGTTACAATAACTTGAATGTGAGGAACTTTAAGAATAAATAAACACGTAGGGTATTTGTCAAAGTGCAGCTAAATGAAATCAAATAATTATGCAATAAATATGGTAGTGGCAGGAAGTTAAGTGTCCTCACGGGGCGGGGATATCTTTCAGAAACTGTCTCCTGATTGGTCCAATTGAATCAACGTATGCAGGGCAAGCAACAGGGAAGTTGGCGCCAAACAGGAGCATGGCTAGATTGTTGACATATTTTTGGACAGACGTTTTCGAGCCGCGGAAGACGGCGTTGAGACGCAGATAACGACGGGCGGGTAACCCAGGGAGTCAGTTCAAGCGCCGGACGCCTTTACAGAGACGGTGTTGAATCATGAGATCGACGGCCCGAGGTGATACCGGCGGGTGTTTTCAAATTATTCGTCGGGACGCCTGCGAGTTGCGATATTCGGACCTGTTATTTTAGAAGTATAGCAAAGCGTCGCAAGTTAGGGCGGCAGACCGCTGACAACGCCATGGTAACCTTCGACGTATTTAGCTACGTATTGCTCAGACTAGCGGGTGTATAATCATCAAGCGCAAAACCGACAAACTTTGCATAATAACGATCATGCCACGGGATGGCAGTGAGCCCTTGCTACATGGTTTAAACTGAACTTGCCAGGCTTCCTATTACTCCACACACTTTACACCACAAAACTTTAGGTCGTAACAAATTAAGAACAATTTTAATATTGTGCTTAGACGAATCTTTTTTGGTTGTGTAATAAGTTGCTGTGATTTATTATTACAGAAGTAGCAATGTCAGCTGTACTGTAAAGAGGACTTGTCACAACATGAGACACAAAAATTAACGGATATACCGACGCCACAATCGACACACATGTTTGATATTTGCTCATCAGTTCATTTCCGGACCCATTCGACCAAACATTTTTCTTCTTCTGCACACAAGTGCGTCTTATCCCTACATATTTGACCATCACTTAAGAAACGTTCTGTATATTAGTTTCAATGATTTCATAATGTAGGCCTATGTATATCTTTTAAGTAAGGTTGACGTTTACTGTGAAACAAAACGTCAATAAGTTAACTATTTTATACCATATCTCTTATTTTTGGCTGATTAATATATTGGAATTTATCTACTTAAGCTCAGAATTCACGTTCTCTAATACTTGTAATATATTTTCGCAAATAGGGTATAAGAAACTTAATGTTTACTGAAACAGCACAAGGAAGCAACTTACTGAACTAAATTGCTATTTAAAAATACAAAAAAATTACATTTATTATCTTGCTTTATGTAAAAAAAAAGGCCAATATGTGATTCTAGTTGAGTGTTTGCGCAATGCGTTTAATGGTGCGGAAATTTTGTAAGCCCAAGTTTGTAACTTTACGAATGAGTGTCCACCATCCCTCACCTAAGGCAGGCATTTACTTCTGACATAGTTAAGGGTGATGTCTGCCCCAGCCATCAAAGTTCGTGCAGATCATACAAGACATGAGAAGGGCAGCGCATAATGTTTTACAGGGAAATGGGAAAGGAAATACAGGTAAAAATATTTATATCTAATGATGTTTTGGCATGCCATACGATTACGAATGACTGTTTAAAAATTTTCGTTCTCATTATTTTTAATATGCCAATTTAAATAATAATAAGATATATATCTGAGGAAAATTGAAAATTCCCAGAAACAAGAAAACTGATGTATCGGAAAAATATAGCCTAGCGCAGTTCGTTTGCAGCCGATATTTTAAGGAAAGAACAATTTTTCCTCGTTTATGGTTTAGATGCATTCGTCAGATGCCATCTGACAAAAATCCCTCCCTCTCGTCTTAATCGCCAAACTTACAATCATTTCTTACGTGAACTGCAGACCCGTCAAACAACGAATGGGTTTCAGATTTCTGTTGACTCCGTGCAATATCGGTAACGTTACAACATTAGGTACCCGCACGAGACGACACGCATTTGAAAATTCCTGCAGCTGTTGACCTCCCTCTCAAGTCGCGTTTTTATAATTTATGACTTTCCGGCATTTTATGTTTCATTTGCGTACGAATAATGATGTACAGGTATCCTGAAGTTGTATATATGATGAGAACAATGTCCGGGAGTAGAGATTATGTATTTAAACAACCTTCAACGACACATTGAGAAAATACACGCTAGTACTAAGCCTCTGCCTAAAATGTTCTTAGTACAGACGTGGAGATGGTTGTACGGAAGGTGGCTATCAACTTACCACAAGCTCGAACCCGGAACGTGCCAACGTTGGCTGCCGACTGACCGGATGTCCTGGCTCAAAGGTTCGTTCACACTTTTCGCCACGCCCTTAATTCTTCCAACGTGCCTTCTTATTGGTTGTGACGTCACTACTGGGCAGGGTCTAGATGTAAAATGCAGTAAACTATGTAAACTTGTTGACGTTGGCCCGACTAAATTATCAGCCGCAGGTTAGCGGAATATCTGCACCACGCGGCGAATGTTGTTGATAAAAGTGTTTGCCGAATATCAGGCTGACCTAGTTTACGGTCCCCCGCTGTCCTCCGAGTTGAGTGATATGTAATATAGACCCTCAATAGCGTTTTTCAAAAATTTACTTGTGTCGAACTGGTAGGTTCCGTCTTTCAACTGTATTTGGTGATGATTTTCAACTTCGTACTCATTCTGAAATTACAATAATGCGACAGACGTGACGCGAAGGACGTAATGCAACTCTAAAAATTCTCTTTACTGAAAACAATAGTTTGTCAGTTTGTTTCCTGTGCAACAAATACTTAAAAAAAAGAAAGAAAAAGAAGTTAATAATTCTTTGCCACTACATACTAACCTCTAGCATGACATCCATAGATAATGCCAGTGTTTAAACGTTATGTCGTTTATTATAATATATTTTAAATACTCGCCGGCGTTTCCGAATCTCAAAATAGTCACAGTTACACGTTTACGTAAAAAGGTCATGCTATCCTTCTACTAAGAAGCAAAAATCTCTCGTAAAGTTAGTAAATGCAAGTAACTACTAACTCAGCAGTTTCGCCAACATTAAAGCACAAAATTAAAGTCCTTTTTTTTTACCTTTGGCACATCCGCGACGCGAATTAATTAAAATAACTTTCGAATTCGGAATTTGCTTAGCGCACGATGTTTTTGTTACGTTGATGCATAGAAGCCTCGCCGATGATTGGTTGATAAGTTATTTTATTCGCGTCGAGTCTGTCTTGGTGTTGTATTTCGAGCATCAATCGACCAACTTTGGTCACAGAATGCACAAAGATCCAGACAGACACGCGGCATTATTTAATGAATATCACGTGTCACAAACAGTACAGGCCCACGGCTGAAAGTCCGACAGAGAGAACTGTAACACGTCAAGGGCGCTGTCTGCATCAGTTTTCAACGTCATTTTATTATTTTTTATATTTATACCGGATATTTTTTTTTATCTTATTATAGACATAAATAGTGACTAAATTTAGCCGTAAAATTTTTTTTAATCTCTCATAGTTTTTTTGCGTAATGACTCGTAAACGCGAAACTTAAAAAAAATTACTGTGAATAACAATGTTGGAGGCTACAATGTCTTCTATTAAAAGTAAAGTACCAACATTTTTTTGTACTTCCTTTAAATTTTAATTTTTTTTATTTTAAATTTCACAATTATTTTTAAATACAAAAATAAACTTTTTTTGTTTTTATGTAGGTGACGTTGTAGCCTACAACAATGTTACTCTCCGTAAACTTTTTCAGTTTGATATGTGAGTTGGTTTTAGTGGCGCTCACCAAACCATAAAATACAAATTTTGACGTTTACGAGTCATTATGCAAAACATATGAGAGATAAAAAAATTTCATAAGAGCACAATTAAGTCACAATTTAAGTCTAAAGTAAGATAAAAATATCGGGTTCAAATATAAAAATAAAATAAATGACGATGAAAACTGGTGTAGCCGCGGCCTTAAGACTGCACAACAGTCCTTTGGTTTGTATGTAGAGGCTACTTTGTGTGCTACATACGTTCCTTGATAGTTTTTATCACCTCAGCGCATCTAGTCATGGACACGAAAAATATCTCACACCAGTCGGCGTCTTTCTTGTCAGTTAATTGTAGAGTAACTGCTGCTGACGGACTATGTTTAAGTCATTGTGCCTGGAGTAGTGTCGCCAACTGAACTACATGAACGTATAATGTGAGTCCATGTGACTGGTAATTTGGTACACAAGTCGCTCGACTGCTTATATTAGTTATTTTATATTTGTACTGGAAATGGGTGTATTTGCATACATAACCTGTGGAGACATACGTGTCCGATAAAAATATTTTACCACGTTGACATATCTATGTCAAAACTTAACAGTTTTTGTTACCCACCAATAGTAAACTTTCTATCAGTATTCTTCAGTCGACTACACAATTCACTCCGGATTTAAGGGCAACGATTTATCTGCCCCAAGGTAATCAGTATCGAACTGCATGGCTTTTCAGATGCCTCGGAACGAGCATATGCTGCAGTAGTCTATCTGAGGAGTTGCGATGCTCAGGGAAACATCAGCGTTTATCTTATTCTTGGCAAGTCTCGAATAGCCCCTTTGAAGTAAGTTTCGCTCCCCCGGCTCGAGTTGTGTGGTGCCCATATGTTAGGCAAACTAATTCATTACTGTCGTTCCTTTCTCGACACTCAGTTGCATGTAACTTCTACGCATGCGTGGACTGACTCTAGTATTGTCTTGGTCTGGATTAAAACTCAGTCCTTTTTGCTCAAATCGTATGTTGCAAATAGGGTAGCTCAGATTCAAGAGTGGATCCCTCCTCAATCCTGGAAATATGTTGCCTCCAAGGGTAACCCTGCTGACTGCGCATCTTGAGGTATATTTCCCACTGAGTTTCTGTCTCATGATCTGTGGTTTCATGGCCCTAGCTGGTTAGTCAATTCTCCTGATCAGTGGTCAGTCTCGGAGGTAAACCACAACGGAGTGAAAGTCCCAGAACTTAAGTCCTCCACTTTTGCACTGCTGAACACACGAGAAGTTCCTGAAGAGCTTCCATTGTTGCGGAATAGCTCATCTTAGGAGAAGCTTGTCCGTGTGGTAGCGTAGGCTACGTAATGCGATTCATCCACCATACTTGGAAATAGTTCCCTATCAAAGGACCTTTGACCTCATCTGAACTGAAGTTGGCTACTGTGGTGGTGTGTAGATGCATCCAGCGTGTTAGCTTTTGCGAAGATTTGAAGCTTCTTGAAAGAGAGAAGCCCTGTTCCACATGCTTACAGTGTTTGAATCCGTTTATCGATCACCAGGGCGTGCTCCGAGCCGGCGGACGTCTGTTGAATTCAGCTCTTCCATTTTCAACTGAACATCCTATTGTGCTGCCTAAGGGTCACCCTGCTGTGGAAGCCCTTGTTGATCATCATCATGTGAAGTACTTGCGTTCTCCACCACAACTGTTACAATCTTTGTTGTGCCAACAATTTTGGATTCTTGCTGCTCGCTCAGTTATACACTCACAGGTTTTCAAATGTGCCAGATGTTTTCGGCGTCGCCCTACCAATGCTCCTCCTCTCATGGGTGACTTGCCTGCTACTCGGGTCTGTTCCACTGGGGTATTACAGCGTACTGGAGTTGACTATGCTGGGCCTATATCGATACGTCTCAACAAATTGCGCCGTTGTGCTACACAGACGGCGTATCTTTCAGTATTTGTATGCTTCAACACTAAGGCAGTTCATATCGAGGTGGTGACTGATTTGACTGTGGACAGTTTCATTTCTGCGCTCACAAGGTTTGTTTCAAGACGAGGGCTGTGCACCAGCATATTCTCTGATTGTGGCACTAACTTTGTTCGTGCTTCCAAGCAGCTTCATCATTCATTCAACGAACTACTTAAGTCACCTCTCTTGGAAGACTTTGCCTTGGCTCATTCTATCACCTTTCACTTCAACCCTCCGGCAAGTCCTCACCAGGGAGGCTTGTGGGAGGCTGCCATAAAATCTGCCAAATACCACCTCCAGCGAGTTATTTGTGATCAAATCGTAATACTCGAAGAGCTCATGACATTGTTTACTCGTGTCGAGGCCGTATTAAATTCTAGGCCCTTGACACCACTTTCCTCGGATCCATGTGATATTGCCGCCTTGACGCCTGGGCATTTCCTGATTGGCAGACCTCTGGTATCATTACCTGAATCACCAGAAGACGATCACAGTATGTGTCTGTCCAGAAGATGGAAGATGCTGTGCACAGTCGGTAAACATTTTTGGAATCGATGGTACAAGGAATACTTGCTACAGCTGCAACTGCGAGGGAAACGGCAAGTTCGACAACCAGGACTCAGTGTGGGAGATTTGGTTCTTGTGGATGAAGAACGTGCCCCACCTATAGGCTGGTGCTCGGCCAGGGTGACCAGAGTGCATCCGAGAAAGGATGGCATCGTCAGAGTGGTGGATGTGCGCACCCAAAAGGGGAATCTGTGTAGACCTTTACACAAACTGTACCGTCTACCCACTCAATAACCTCCTGATTATCATTTGTGTGAAACTGTATTATTTCATGTATATATAAAAGCTAGTGTAGTGTGTGGTACTTTGGAGATCTCAGCCGGTCTCGGGAGGGGGGGGGGGGCTGTATGTTCGGTAATTAACATATACGAGGATTGTGGACAATGTGGAAGGATATACTTCAACTTGGAAGTAGTTCCAGAGGCAGCACTGGACTCAGTCTGGCTCAAAATGGCGTCTCGGTAAGTGTGTGCGCGTGGTGTCTCTTGCGAGTTGGTTTAGAACACGTGTAATCTCTCAACACTGACAGTGCTTGGTACATAAGCAACAATGTGTAATACATTAGCAACAGTGTATGGTACATAGGTAAGTGTGTGTGTGGAACATAGGGTGCGGTAGATAGGTGAATAATGTGTTGTACATAACTTATTGTGCATGATGCATATGTAACAGTATCTTGTACATAAGTAACAATTTGTGGTGCATATGTAGCAGTGTGGGGTACCAGTGGCGAAGCGTGAAGTGTTCTAAGACAAGTTGTGATTAGCTGTGACTGTACAGAACTCTCAGTACCCTGTGGAACCATTTGACTGGTAGGAACAAGTACATTCCTCAGTCAGTAGCATGCATTAGGCAAGTTATAAGTTCTCCAATTTTACACGTAGGTCTTAGCCACACAACTGTCACTTACTCAAAGTGTATAGTCGGATCCCATATTGCTTACATTGGAACACGTCCACGCATCGCCACTGTGTGGTACATAGGCAACAGGGTATGGTACATATGTAACTGTGTGTTGTATATTGATACTTGTGTGTGGTACATAGGTAACAATATGTTGTACATAGATAACAGTTTGTGGTACATATGTAGCAATGTGCGGCACATAAGTAACAGTGTGTGGTACATAGGTAACAGTTTTTGGTACATAATTAAGAATGTGTGGTACATATGTAACAATATATGGTACATAATTAACAGTATGTGGTACATAGGTAACATGGTGTAGTAGATAGTTAACAGGATATAGTAGATATGTGAACAACTAGTGGTATGTTACTAACAGTGCTTGGTACATAAGTTACAAAGTATGGTACATTACTAACAGTGCAGTACTTAATAACAGTGTATGGAACATAGGTAACAGTGTATGGAACATGGGTAACAGGGTGTGGTATATATGTAACAGTGTGTGACACATGGGTAAAGCATGTGTTACATATGTATTAGTGCGGTACATAAATAACATTGCATGGTACATATATAACAGTGTGTAATACATAAATAACAGTGTCTGATACACAAGTAACAATGTGTGGTACTTGAGTACCAGTATGTGGTACATATGTAGCAGTGACTGGTACGTAAGTAACAGTGTGTTGTACGTAGGTAACACTATGTGGTACATAAGTAACTTAGTGGTACATAAATAACAGTGTATGGTACATAAGTTTTAGTGTGTGGTACCAGGGCCGTCGAGAGGGGGGGGGCAGGGGGGGGCAAATGCATAGGGGCCCGGTGCTGGTCGGCAATTTAATTTTATTTACAGTATATGTACTGTATGTAAGCACAATAAAAATTCTAAACAATTGTTTGAGATGATGAACAGAATCAAGCACTATAAAAATAGTAAAAAAAATAAAATATGTTATAGCAATTGCTAGTGAGCTAATAATATTTGCTCATTGTGTCAGGCGTTAGGGTGAGGAAGCGAGAGACTTAATCCGGTCTCCCTGGGTGGCGCGCTGGGTAGATGAGACAAATGACAATGGACTGAGGGTGGCAACAGTGAGTCATGTCTAGTCAGGTAGAAGCTCGGCGCCGGGGCCCAGCTTAGTAACTTGTGTTGTGTGGTCAGTTGTGGTACGTTGAGTGGTTGTGGTACG